>JASXTE010000001.1:43738637-43893637 GCA_030280995.1 Hemileia vastatrix | reverse complement strand
ATACAATGATTAGAATGGAATAAAACAAATATATCAAAAGAGTAAATGAAACATAACAATATAGAGAAAAACATGAAACAATTAATTAAAACCCCAATTAAGAATCCAATTTTCCCGTCATTAATTCCCAAATCAGTAAGTGAAAATAGTGAATAACTAAACAAGATTGGAACATAGGAACTATGAGAAAAATAATTCCAAACAGATGGTACAGTCTGATTAAAGGACATTTTAAGTGAAACAAAAAATAATTTGACGCAACAAAACATGCAATTAATCTCAATTTAGTCCAAATTAATTTATTTGTTTTTTCTAACACAATTAAGGGTCAAAAGAAGCGTCATTAATTATTGTTTAGTATCATATGAGAGGTATTATTTAATATATAAATTTAAGTAATTAATTTAAATATATTATAAATCAATTTTACACTTATAATTATAATATATGTTTTTCAATTAATTAAATATAGATTTATAATTATTAAATACATAAAAATGCGCCATTATTTGTAGAATATATTATATTATGCTCAATTTAACTGTATATAAAAATATATATAACCAATAAATTTAATGTAACACTTGTATATAATAAAATTCTTATATAATTTCATTATGCAATAAAATATTAAGTTATATTCATTAAATACAAGTCTTACCCACTCTTTAAGGTTTTATAATTTATATATCATTTACTGGACTCCTGGAATAGCCTGGCTGACAGATAGATAGATAGATAGATGATGATTGAAAAAGTTGATTAATTTTTGGGTTGATTTCCCCTCAAGTGTCATGGTTCACAAAAATTTCCCAATCATGCCAAGTGAATCATCCAATTTCATTCAAAGTTTCTCTTGAAAAGTAAGGATGAACCCCCCCCCCAAAAAAAAAAGAAAAAAAGAAAAAAAAAAAAGATTTGGAGTAGACATATCAGTGAGTAGAGGCAGACATGAGGGTAGGAGGATAAAGGCTTAGAAAGAGTGCAAGTAACATAACAAAATTTTAGTTTCATACATTGAAGACTTTAGAAATGTTTCCATGAAAAAAAAAAGGTTTGGGTTGGTTTGATGTATAAAACTGTGATAAAGGTAGGGAATGGAAAAAAAAAAAGGATGAGGATGAGGATGAGGATCAGTAAATGATTATCATGAGAAGATGATCAAAATGATGAAACAGAAAGAAAATTTCTGTGCAAAATAATGCAAAAATATGTTAAGATATATATATATATATACTGTTCACAGACTTTTTATTTAATTTTTTTTTTTTTGGTAGGCCAGTCTGTATGTACTTGCTTATGACTTTAGGGATTTATGCCTTTTTCCTTTCCTTTCTTTTTTTTTTTTTTCAAGAACTGAAAATATTGTTGGTAGAAGATTCTAATCTACTTGTCCTAGGGTTAGTGAATAAGAAACATAAAATAACCCAATTTCCTCTTGCAATGATGGATCCCATACTCATCTCATCCATGATTGATTTGACATCAAGTAACACATTTTAAAATAATGGATCCCTGATCTTAGGCCTTTCTGGCCCCTTAACATACCTAAATATCTGCCTCAATGCTCTATAAAAATTCTATCTGAAACACTTGACATAGTCTTCCTGCTCAAATCTGGATGTGTATTACTCAATTCCTACCTTCCTCTTCATTCAAATCTTTAGCTTTTTTTTTATTCCTTAACCTCTCTTTCTATTATACAAAGACTTGAGACACTCTCCTCTACCCATAAACAACTTCTATTAACTAGAGATGCTATTGTCTAGCTTCTGAGCCCAACTCTGATCTGGAACCTTCTGTTACTTTTTTATTAACCATCCTCTTAAAAAGTGCTACATAAATTTAAAGAGGATAAAAGCTCTCCACAATCCCTGATATGTGAAATTGAACAAAGTTATAGACATTTCAATCTAATAAGTTTATTTTTCCACAAATAAATGCCATATCTCATTTAAAATTTTAGCTAAAAAAATTTTTTTTAAAGATATAAAAAGATTAAGAAAATGAATCCGAATGTAATGAGCTATTCAGACTTAATATCAAAGTAAAATTGACAGAGTTATATCAATTTAACTTTCATGGTTTTTTTTTTCACAAAGTGCCATATCCTACTCAATTCTCAGCTACAATAATCTTTTCATGATACAGAAAGAATAACCTGAAAATTCCAAACACTAATGAGCTATCAAGACTTGAAAACAAAGTAAAATTGAAAAAGTAAGAGATGAGTGAGTGGGGTGAAAGGAGAATCAGTGTGAAGGGAGGGATGAGGGAGGGAGAGTTTCTAGTGAGTTAGTTCATTGTGAAAGCAGCACTTTTTTTTAAGAAAAATCAGAGTAACAGTAAAATAACACATTTAAACTATTCAAAATGGTTGACAGGATATCTACATCATTATTCAGAAATGATAGAAACCATATTGAACAGTAATGAGAGTGAAATGCTGTGGTGGCAAGTATAGGATGAGTGCAAGGTGATGGCTGGAAGAAGAGCATACACACAAAAAAAAAATCATGAGGACTTCTTGAACGGTACTGTACATAAAATGAAAGAGGATAAAAAATGACTAAGTTGTGGTTATGAAAAAAACTAAGAAAAACAAAGGGGGATTAGGGTAGAACTTTTATACATCAAAAACCAGATAACCCATTTATTTTGAAAAAAAATTGACAGGAGAAGATTGGGGTATTGTAATTTTTATCTGTCATAAAATTAATGGTGAAAGAAAGTACTTTGATACCCCCTAATGACACAAACAATAAATGGTATATATATTAAAAATCTAAAATACAAATTTATATTTTTATTCAATCAAATTATATCCCTTCTTTGTATGAAAAAATTATTTTCATTATTTTTTTTTTCAAAGAATTTCCCATTTATTTAAAAAAAATTGGAGGTTGGTATGTAATGGCTGATTTTTAAACTTAACAGTTCTTAATAGTAATAGGGGGTATCATACATTAGCATATATTCTATTTGAATATTTCACAAATTTGGTACCACATAAGTCATTTACTCTTTCAAGTACACCTTCCCGGGACAGGTGCACTACAGTGACTTGTTTTTAACTCATCACCCCCCCTTTTTGGGGTACATATATTTGATTCACATACTACATTCCTTTATCATTATTATTCAGCACCTGATGCACATATAACCAGATAGGAGGTATAAAAGTTATTTAATTTTCCATTAAATTAATGCCACACAAACAATAAAATACTCCAATTATTTTTCATAATTTTTTTTTTGAAAATAAAAGTGTTGTTTGTTGTAGGAAGTCAAACAAGTTTAAATTTAATTGAGAATTTATTTATTTTTGTATTGGATGTACTTTTATAGTTTAAAAATAAGGTATTAGAGCAAAACAAAAGGGGTTATTTTGATTTTTTTTATCAAATAGCCTCCAAATGTTGGTAATATTACCCTATCCTCATGCATAACATTTATTTTATGCACAACACATTGTTCTCTGTCCAACCTAAAAGCTTTTTAGTTCTAATGACCTGATTTCTTCAATTAATTCATGTGAGCTAGCCCACTCAATCTATTCTAGGAGAGGAGTTCTAATCAGGGATCATAAATAATTCAATAGATAATAGTGCTTTGATATCACAAAAAGTCTATAGTCATATTTTTTTATTGAAATTATTATACATTTGACAATTTTATTTTTATTTTAATTCAAAATGAATGGCTCATTAAATTGTGAATATAATTTAAGATTCAAAGAGCAAATCAGATTCTATACTTTTTTCATTCACATAAAACTTCAAAATAGTTCCTTTCCTTTTGTTTTTTTCTTTTTCTTTTTTCTACATCAGTTTTATACTCAAAAATCACATTTAATCATTTGTAAATTTTTTATTCATCTCATTTGTACTTTTTCCATAATTCTTTAGTACTAAAATATCACTTTTCATCATTTGCTAGCTTTTTTCTTATTCTATTTTCAATATTTACATCTCTATTTTATAGTCTAATATCACACTTCATCATTCACTAACTTTTTATTCATCTTCACTGCAAAAAATTAAGTGGCACCTGCTAGCAGGTTCCTATCCCTATATTCAGTTTTGATTTAAGAGTAAATTTGATTTGATGTTGCATGAGCTAGTGTGCTTTTTTTTAGTGTGCAGTATTTTCAGAAGAATTACAGCTGATATGAAATCAATTTAAGTCAAAGATAGGGATATGAAGATGCTATCAGGTGCCCATGTTTTTTTCTGGTGCTTGTTTGCAACTTTGAAATCATAATTTTATATGAAAAAATACAATTCATCATTTTCTAACTCTTTACTTATTTACTTGTGTTTTTTTACAGAAGTTTGTAAGCCAAGGGCTATAACATGATTTAGTGCCAAAATTCTCACTCTAGGAGCCTCAGTCTCTAAGGCTGTAGCATTACTTATCCATGACATTGCTACCTCACTTAGATGGTACTCTGAAATATAAAATGTGACGGAAATTGAAAGATGAAACATGTCACTGATATTCATTCAATATGAAAATTTTCAGGCTGAAGAACTAATAAGTGCTCAGAAAGATTGTTTTCTAGGAGTATTTATGGTCCAGTATGAATATTAGTTGTCCACCAATCCAATTTAAAGTAAAATATTATATCAACTCAAATATTAGTAAGCTGTATATCAAATAATCTCACTAATATAAATATAAAAGGGGCTTATAATTGAAAGAAAAATAGAATAGAAATTATATTTAAAAGGCTAATGATTGTAACCAGATAACTATATTATATATAATAAGATTGTGTTGTGTATTGTATAAAATAATTGAATTGAATGACTAAATATCCACCAAAATCCCTGGAGTACATTCCCCTGATTCCCAGACCCATTAAACTGATATCCCCGGCTATTACAGCACTTTGAGGGCGCTTTTCTCCCCATGGCGTCCACTTCAAGAAGTTTCACAGGCCCAGTTACCAAGAAAACTTCCTCCTCACAAAAGAAGATACCAGTACACGCCATTATAACCCCAAATAAGAATGTCTGGTGCCCAAAGCACTGATTGTGCATGACTACAAGTAAAGGAACCAACTAAAAATAACCCATAAAGGAACCAAATAAATGCTTAATTAAAGGATAACCATAAAAATTAATAATGGAACCAATATAAATAATTTCCCACACAAAGAATACCATTCCCATGCCCAACCATTGACCCAATACCCAGATCCAGAGACCAGAAGAGGTGTGATAAGTGCAGGGATTTTCCCATAGCCTTGAAAGGTGGTTGACAGCATGAATTATTGATTTTTTAGGTGTATATATGCATTTGAGGCATGATTGAGACCTTCTGGGTGCATATCTTGGAGTAATTGATACTGTCTGTGCATATAATAATGTTTTATGATGTCACCATGTAATTAATACACTTATTAAGTGAAATCCAATGAATTATTCAGTGATAACATAAGGGATAATCACACATAAGGTAAGCACTTAGGCCGAAATGACTAATCATGTTAATAATGCATATTAACATATGGGACCTATGCAGGCAGCATACTACCACTACAAAATAGCCAATTTTAAGTGACAAAACCTTAATATTGAAAAGTCATATTTCAAGACTTTTGAATAGCCTAATATATTGTATTGATAGGGGGAAATTCAACTGTCCAAGCGCATTTTTGATACCTTAAAAAATGCGCATATACCCAGCTTTTAGTATGAATTTGTAGTGCATTTTGCTAGAAATTCATAATAAAGTACAATAAACAAGTTAAGACCACTTAATAAGTCATATTACCATAACCTTAAGTCCTTAAAACTTATTAGGATTACACTATACTTAAACTTAAGTGCTTAAGACTTATTAAAAGTACTTCTTTGACCTTTCTAAGGTGTTTTATTATGTTATATTGGAGCATTAAAGGTAATTACTTCAGGTATCATTTAATGTTACTTTTCCACATGTCTTAGGCATGTGTTCAACATCTTTTGATGCTCCATTTACTCAGTCCTGGGGGAGCCAAGGCTGACACTCCCTTACCCCAAAAAAACAATAAAAAAATGTTAATTTTTTACAAAGGCAGTAGAAGATTTTTAAAAAATATGAAATATAAACACTGAAAAAATGTAACAAGGCAGACTTATTTCTGCTTGAATTTCTTCATAAGGGTAGGAAAATTAGAGATCTCATATTCAGAAATCCACTTATCAAATTCACTTGATTTACCCTTAAATCTCAACAAATACTGAGTACCCTTCTCCTTAGTCAGGGTTCTCTTCTTGAGTATTTTTTAAATCTCTGCTTTCTCCACAATTTCTTCAGGCTGCTTTTTAGGCCTTCCTCTTCTCTTGGGAAATAATACAGGATCATTCAAATGGTATGGTAATATCAATGATATAGGAAATACAGGATGTTTCCTATCATATGGAGCATATAATAGTTCTTCCACAGCATTGTTGCCAACCATTCTTTTCACTACAAAAGGTCCCACAAAAGGGTATTTTAATTTAACATTACCCTTTAAGTTAAAATTTAGTAAAGAAATTAAGACCTCATCCCCTTTCTTGAATTTAGTCTCTTTATGGGACTTATCCCACCTTTTCTTTTCATATTAAAATGCTTTATTAATGCATTCCTCAGTGTGTTTTCTGCACAATTGCTGCATATGAATGAAAGATTTTGTACCAGGATGTATGTCCAACCTAGTTAAATTTGTTAACAGGTTAACAGGGGTATTTGGGACATAACCAAGCCACAACTCAAAAGGCTTCTTCTCAGTCACAGAATGTTTTGTGCTTTTATAGGCAAACTCAAGGCCAGGAATTAAAGTTACCCAGTCATGTGTGAATTTGTCACTATCTTTGTACTCTAAACCAAAGGAACAGTGTCAGTACAGTCTAGTATATAAGTATGATATAATAGTGTTATTTTATGGTCCTACTACTTATTAATAAATGATTTAGTGATTAAACCTCAGGGGAAGACTAATAGAATAGTTATACTCAAATTAAACTCACAATACTTGGATTTAAATGCGTGCTAGTGGTGGAAAATAGAAGAATAAAATATAGTTATAGCTATTATAAAGATAATATCAATTTATAAGGGCTTTATAATATATTTCTGAATGTTAATAATTGTAGTGTAATGTTTGTTTGAAGTGTAGTAATTGAATGATGATAATAAACCGTCAAAATCCCTCCTTACTTATACCCAAATCCACTGGAGTGCACAGACCTTCAATCCAGATGATGTCACTGCTATCCCCGGCAATTACAGCACTGTGAGGGCCCATCACCTCCCCATGGCGTCCACTTCAAGCAGTTTCAACACCCAGACCTCCAGTAAGGACCCTCCATCACTATTAATAATAACACAGAGTCATACCATAAATAGAAAACCCAGATAAAAGCGGATACCATAAAGAAACAGGTAAAATAAATGATCAAAAAGAGATTTAATGAAACTAAAAGTATATAAAGGAAACAAATAAAATGTCCAAGCCCCCAATAACATCCCCAAGCATCCACATTAACCCAAAAACATCCTTCCAACCCATAAATCCGTGAATAACCATCCAAGGAAGTAATTTTAGTTGTCCAAACTGGGTGTATGCGCCTGATATAGGTGTCTATGCTTCTGTAGGCGTTGTGAGTCCACTGATTTCGTCCATATGACCTAAAATAAGCAGAAAAACAAAGGTTATAGGCTATTAAGAGGCTAAAACCCACTTATATACCTAAATATACATAATATACTGCATATTTCACTGAATATGAGATTTATGTATACATATAAGCTTATGTATGTCAATAATTACTTCATATCACTTAAGATAAGTATATTATGACTCCATTAACACCTTAATAAGTATTATTAGGCCATGGATAAGCTATTTAAACTATTATAAATTATATAATAGAATAATAATTATATATATATATAATAAAATAATATATATTATTATTTTAACCTTATTTTTAAGATATAAGCTTAATCTAATTAAGGTTATCTTATTTTAAGCATAAGAAATACTCAGTCCTAAGGATATTTAGGCTGACACTCCCTCACCCCAAAAAAAACAATAAAAAAAATGTTAAGACATTTTAATTAATCTTAAGGAATGAAATAATAAAATAAAAAATAATTTTTATAATACATATACTGAATGAACAGTATTATTTAGATTTAAATTTTTTCAAGAGATTTTTAAGATCAGAGATTTCATTTTCTGGAATCCACTGGTCATATTCACTTGATTTATTTTTAAATCTTAATAGATACTCAACTCCCTTTTCTTTAGTAAGGTGTCTCTTTTTAAGTATCTTTTCAATTTCTGCTTTTTCCACTATTTCTTCAGGTTGCTGTTTATGCCTTCCTGATCTTCTTGGAAAGAGAGCAGTATCATTAGAATGGTATGGTTTTATAAGAGAAATAGGAAATACTGGATGTTTTCTATCATAAGGTGCATATAGAATAACCTCAACAGCATTATTACCAACCATCTTTTTAACTACAAACGGTCCAATGAATGGATCCTTCAATTTAACATTACCATTTAAATTGAAATGTAGCGTTGAAATAAGGACTTCATCACCCTCTTTGAACATTTGTTCTTTATGGGCTTTATCCCATCTTTTCTTTTCATACTCAAAAGCCTTATTTATACATTCTTGAGCATGTTTTCTGCATAATTCCTGCATCTGAAGAAAAGATTTGGTACCTGGATGAATATCCAATCTAGGTAACTTATTAAGAGTTTTAGCAGGGGTATTAGGTACATAACCCAACCATAACTCAAATGGCTTTTTGCCAGTGACAGAATGTACTGTACTATTATATGCAAATTCTAAACCTGGGATAAGGGTTACCCAATCATGCGTGAATTTGTCATTGTCTTTAAAATTAAGACCAAAAGCACAGTATCTTCTTATCATATCTTCTAAGGTTTGTATCATTCTTTCTGCTAGCCCATCAGTTTGTGGATGGTGTGCTGTAGAAAGTTTTAATTGACACCCTGAAACATCCATAAGTGACTTCCAGAACTCAGAAGTAAATTTAAGATCTCTGTCAGAAACTATTGCTTTGGGAAAACCTGCTGTATTTAACATTTGTGTCCACCATAAAAAAGCTAAGTCCTTTGCAGAAACCTCTTTGTGGGTAGGAATAAATTTACACATCTTTGTAAATCTATCTACAATTACCCAGCAGGAGTTATAACTCTTATGCCCTGCTATTGGCAAACCTGTTACAAAGTCCATGTTAATGATTTCCCATGGAGCTTTTGGTTGCTCAATTTGTTGTAATAAACCAGCTCTTTTTCCTGTTAATCTTTTAGATTTTTGACAAGAATCACATGTTTCAACATATTTCTGAACATCCTCAGACATGTTAATCCACCAAGCTGTGTTTTTTACTCTGGTTAATGTTTTATGGTAGTCAAAATGACCTGCTAATATATCATCATGACATATACTTAACATTAACTCCTTCATTGAAGGGGGAATTACAATCACATTACTTGATTTTTTCCTGTAATATATAAAACCATCCTCAATGGAAAATTTTCCTTTTTCTAATGCCTCTTTATACTTAATTGGTAATGTTTTTATTAAAACATTCATTGAAGCATTAGATGGATCATTTAATATTGTAGTTAATTTACTTAATTCAGGATCTGAATTATACTTATCAAGAATTGATTGCATAAATTCATCCTCAAGATCTACAATATAAATGCCATAAATGTTAATAATCTCTGACTCAGGAACATAAGCAGGATTATCATCATTATTAGGCAGAGGTACTCTAGATAACAGATCTACATTAGAGTGCAAGGTTCCTGCTCTATGTGTAATAGTCATCCGTCCTCTGTATTCTTGTACAGCTAATTGCCATCTAAACATGTGTCTATTAGGAGTTTTCATGTTTAAGAGTGACTTAACTGCACTACAGTCAGTTATTAACTCAAATTTTTGGTCTTCCAGGTAATAATGTAGCTTTTCAAGAGCCCATACTACTGCCAAACATTCAAGTTGAGTAGCACCATATTTCAATTCACCACTTCTCAGAGTACGTGAAATATAGCAGATTACTACTTCTGACATTTTACCTTCAATAAGTTGTTTTTGATGCAAAGCAGCACCCAGTCCAATAAAACTTGCATCTGTATATAATACAAAAGGTAATTGGAAATCTGGTAATCCCAAGATAGGAGCTGTCATTAAACATTCTTTCAACTTATTAAAAGCTTGTTGTCTTTCATTATTCCAAATGAAAGCTTCTGATTTCTTTATCAGTGTGGTCAGTGGTGCAGCAATTGATTGGTAGTTTTTTATATATTGTCTATAATAACCACACATTCCAAGAAAAGATTGTACATCCTTCACATTTTGAGGAATGCCAATATTCTTTATTGCAGCCACTTTATTTTGGTCTACACATATTTGTAAGCCAGATACAATATGACCAAGCACTTTTAAAGATTCAAACCCAAATTTACATTTTTTCAATGCAAGGGTCATTTTTATTTCATCCATTTTCTGAAATACTTTCCTTAAATGGATTAAGTGTTCATCAAAATTTTTAGAGAACACTATGATGTCATCAATGTATACCATTAACCATCCCTCAATCATTTCATTATGGAATGTTATATCCATTAACTTTTGAAATACTGATGGAGCATTCTTTGGTCCAAATGGCATTCTGACATACTTATAAATTCCCATGTGTGTTGTTATCAACAAAAAGTTCTGTGAATTCTTTTCAACAGGAATTTGATGGTACCCTTTATTTCCATCTAGGCAACTTATATATTTAGCACCTTTAAGGGTAGCATGTATAGAGGCAATCCTTGGCAAGGGATAAATATCATCTACTGTAAATGTATTTAATGCTCTATAATCACCGCACAGTCTTGCTTTATCTTGTTCATAAGAAATCAGCACTGGTGATATTACACAATATTTTGGTGTAGTTTCAACCTTCTCAAGAATGTTCATTTTTAATAACATCTTAATATTATCCTCTATGTCTTTCCTCTTCATTGGTGAAGCAGGGTATGGTTTCTTTTTAAGACTAGCAGGAATATTATCCATATCACAGGTTAAACTAATTTTCATTTCATGATCTTTTACAAGGCCAAGTTCATTTGTACCATGTGCAAAAGCCATTGGAAAAGCTTTAATTAATTCCAAAATATTATCTTTCTCAGTTTTACTTATCTGAGTGCCAAATGATGCTTTTGAAATTTCTGTTTCCAGAAGTTCCAACTCATTGGATTCTCTTCCTTTAGACGGGGAATTTGTTACTGACTCAATGTGTAAGACTGTGTTAAAAGAATTTATTTTAAATTTCCTTTTACCATTCATGCCAATTGTAAAATTGTTATTAGCAGGGTCTAATTTTACACCAAATTTAGTCAGAATATCATTTCCAATGATAAAAAAGTTACTACAATTTGTATTATCCATTACTACAAAGTCACAAGTTACCCTTACATAACCATGTTGGTGTTTAAAGAAAACAGCAGCTTTGTATTTACCAATGGGGTGTAGTACTGATCCAAAACCTCTCCAATTTTTATTCTGAAGTGGTTCAAGCTTAAACTTATATTCACTATCAATTTTCTGTAATGTATTAGTGGAAAAAACTGAACCAGCAGCTCCTGTGTCCAATACTATATTAACATTTTCACCAGAAATGATAGCTGGAACCGTGATAGGTGTCATTCTAAAGTTATCAGCTTGTATATCCTTAATGATTTCAGCATCCTCAAAATTCATTAAAGATTCATTTGAGTCCATATTTAATATTGGATTTTCAAAGATGGACAAATCATCTTCCAACATACAGACTTCATTTTCATCACTATATGAGATATTGCTCTCATAATCACTTGATTCTTTACTTTTTTCAGTTTCAGTTTCAGATTCACGTTGATTTTCAACAATATTTATGTTTTTCTCACATTTGTGACCTTTTATCCAAGGTTTGTTACACTTATAACAAGTATTTGTTTCATACTTTTTAGGTACTACAGGTGCAGTAGGTTTTTTCTGCTTCTCCTGAAGTGTTTTTGAATTCTGAGTTTTTACAGGTTCAACATTTTGTTTATAAGTGGAATACCTTGATTCATACTTATGGTTTAATAATATTTCATTGCAAATATTAATAAAGTCAGAATATTCAGTAACATTTAATGTTCTAGCTACAACAATGTCTCTGACAGATATAGGTAATTTGTATATTATCTTATCTTTCCATAAGTTAAAATCCATATGAGGCTCAATGGCTTTTAATATTTTGTTTAAATTCATTAAAAATACCATAGGTTTGTCACCACTCAACGGATTATACCTAGTCTTCTCATACAGTCTCTGCTGAGTAAGCCTGAATTTAGAACCTCCAAATTGTTTTTCAATAAGTTGTTTCCATTCAGCCCAAGAGTAGTCTCTACCCTCACTTAAGACAGCTTCAAACCATAATAAAGCAACATCCTTAAATAAAGAAATTAATTTTGATGTTATCTCTTCATCTGGTAACTTATATGAGAATTTCAAGTTGTCAATTCTTTGAATAAAATGTTGCCAATCAGAGCTGGCTTCCCCATCATAAGTTGGGTACTGATCTATTTTAGGCCAGTTCTTCTGATTGGATTTTATCTCACTAATCTTAGGTAAATTCAACAACTCATTTACTTTTGATAAATGGTCTTGTATTTCTTCCTGCACGGATTTGTGACTTACATTTTCAGATTTGACACTACCACCAGATGGTTTCAATTGTGGTGGTATAGGGAAGGAATGAGATTCACTTTTGCCAATGAAAGGATTATTATTATATTGATTATACTTATGATTATCCTGGTTCATTAGTAGATTGGCAGTTTCAATCTCAACTTTAGTTAATCTTTGTAGCAGCTCAGAGACACTTTGATTTGTCTGTGCAAAAGATAACTTTGTTCTTGATTCAGTTTTTAATAAGTGTGTTTCATATAATTTTTCTAACTCACAAAATTTGTTTTAAAGGTCATTATATTTATTACTCAATGAATCATATTTAAGAGTTAGAGACAAATGTTCTTTCTCTAATTCTTTATTACGTGTTGCTAATTGAGAAATGTTCAATGTTAAGGATGAAATTGTATCACTAGTGAGTTTAACTGTCTGTTCCTCACAATCAGTCATTCTATTCCACAATGCTGAAACAATTCTATGGACAGTTGGATTATTTTTAAAATATTCCATGTCCTCCTTTTCAATTCTCTCACTCTCCTGTGAACTTCTCATCTCACTAGTAGGTGGTTGCAACTGAGGATTAACTGTATTATCATTGTATATAGTACTGTTATTATGGACAAAAGACAACTCAGGTGTATCTACTCTAAAACCTAAATTTCATAAATCCTCCTCTATTTTTTGTACAGATTTAACATCAATAGAATTACCTATATTGTAATTATCAGTATTATGTCTAATCTGAGAGGGTAAGTTACTTACCAAGGGATGGTTGCCAGTCCTGATTTTTGGCGCTTTTTTCCCTTGTAAGGGTGAGCTGAGGAAGTCAGATGAGGGGGCGGATCCCTGTTGCAACTGTGGCTTGTCCACTGTTGGTGAAACCAGTCCCATTTCCATTTGTCTACCAGGATTTTCTCCTGGGAGTGAGTGGACCCTCCTTGGGTAGGGGGTTGCTGATTTGATTGACTGGGCTGGCCTCCCTTTAATTCTGCCATTGCCTGATTCATCTGCTGAAATCCTACCTTGCAATTGTTTTGCAACTGCTCTACTTCTTTGAACATGAGAGATTTTGATTCCTCTAGCTTCAGAACCTGTTTGGCCAGGTGGGACAGTTTATCCTGAAGAGGAGGAGACATCTTTTTGATAGTTATCTTTTTTAAGAGGGCGTCCTTTTCCTCTATACTCATGCTTTCTGGCTGGGGGTACTGTTGTCCCTCCATGGTAATGTCCTGGAAAGTTTTTATTAGCTTTAGACCTGGTATTATAAGCAGGCTGTTCACTTACACTATCCTGGGGAGCACTCATATTGTTCAGAATAACAATATTTTACATCTACAAAAGGAAAAACTCTGTGGAATTAGTAGACAAATAATATTAGCAATTATATTACTAATAAAAAAGCAATGGAGCTTACCCTGAATTTATATCTTTATTTATTTAAATAAAATATAAGAAAAATTCGAAAAAATCTTTTAAAAGTATAATAATAAGTTTAACTAGACCTCTATAAGGGTGAATAATTAGCTTACCAAGCTTTAGCCAAATACCAATTTTATTGGGTGTTATATTGGTGTCCAAATACCAAGTGAAATTGGGTTTATATTGGGTACAGTTACTACTGTAAATATCTAATTTTTATGATAAAAAATTAGTACAATTATTATAAGGGTTCTTTTCCGCAATCAATGAGTTATGATGACCCACTAATATGCAGCAGACCCAAATATTTGGTTAATTTTGAGTTGTACTAAGGTAAAAATCACGTCCCAAGGCTTATACTAAATAATAAGTAAAATATAAGGAAAGACCCCCAATTGTCAGTACAGTCTAGTATATAAGTATGATATAATAGTGTTATTTTATGGTCCTACTACTTATTAATAAATGATTTAGTGATTAAACCTCAGGGGAAGACTAATAGAATAGTTATACTCAAATTAAACTCACAATACTTGGATTTAAATGCGTGCTAGTGGTGGAAAATAGAAGAATAAAATATAGTTATAGCTATTATAAAGATAATATCAATTTATAAGGGCTTTATAATATATTTCTGAATGTTAATAATTGTAGTGTAATGTTTGTTTGAAGTGTAGTAATTGAATGATGATAATAAACCGTCAAAATCCCTCCTTACTTATACCCAAATCCACTGGAGTGCACAGACCTTCAATCCAGATGATGTCACTGCTATCCCCGGCAATTACAGCACTGTGAGGGCCCATCACCTCCCCATGGCGTCCACTTCAAGCAGTTTCAACACCCAGACCTCCAGTAAGGACCCTCCATCACTATTAATAATAACACAGAGTCATACCATAAATAGAAAACCCAGATAAAAGCGGATACCATAAAGAAACAGGTAAAATAAATGATCAAAAAGAGATTTAATGAAACTAAAAGTATATAAAGGAAACAAATAAAATGTCCAAGCCCCCAATAACATCCCCAAGCATCCACATTAACCCAAAAACATCCTTCCAACCCATAAATCCGTGAATAACCATCCAAGGAAGTAATTTTAGTTGTCCAAACTGGGTGTATGCGCCTGATATAGGTGTCTATGCTTCTGTAGGCGTTGTGAGTCCACTGATTTCGTCCATATGACCTAAAATAAGCAGAAAAACAAAGGTTATAGGCTATTAAGAGGCTAAAACCCACTTATATACCTAAATATACATAATATACTGCATATTTCACTGAATATGAGATTTATGTATACATATAAGCTTATGTATGTCAATAATTACTTCATATCACTTAAGATAAGTATATTATGACTCCATTAACACCTTAATAAGTATTATTAGGCCATGGATAAGCTATTTAAACTATTATAAATTATATAATAGAATAATAATTATATATATATATAATAAAATAATATATATTATTATTTTAACCTTATTTTTAAGATATAAGCTTAATCTAATTAAGGTTATCTTATTTTAAGCATAAGAAATACTCAGCCCTAAGGATATTTAGGCTGACAAACAGTATCTTCTGATCATGTCCTCCAGAGTTTGAATCATCCTCTCAGCCAACCCATCAGTTTGGGGGTGGTGTGTGGTAGACAATTTCAATTGACACCCTGAGACATCCATTAATGATGTCCAAAATTCAGAGGTGAATTTTGGATCTCTATCTGATATAATGGCTTTGGGGAACCCAGCAGTATTCATCATTTTAGTCCACCAAATAAGAGCAAAATCTTTAGCAGATACTTCTTTATGGGTAGGGATGAACTTACACATTTTTGTCAGTCTGTCCACTATCACCCAACAGGAATTGAAGCTTTCTTTTCTTGCTATAGGAAAGCCAGTTACAAATCCATGTTAATTATCTCCCACGGTGCTTTAGGCTTCTCAATCTATTGCAACAACCCAGCCCTTTTGCCTGTCAATCTTTTAGATTTCTGGCAGGAATCACATTTTTCAATGTACTTTTGAACATCTTCTTTCATGTTAATCCACCAAGCTGTGTTCTTGACTCTGGTAAATGTTTTGTGCAGATCAAAACGTCCTGCCAATATACCATCATTACATATACTCAACATCAACTCTTTCATTGAAGGAGGTATTAAAATTACATTACTCAATTGTTTTCTGTAATATATATATCCATCTTCAATGGTCAACTTACCTTTTTCCAAGGCATTTTTATACTTTTGAGGCAGTGTCTTTATCAAAGCACTCATTGAAGCATTAGAAGGGTCATTCAAAATTGTAGTAAGTTTTGATAAGTCCTTATCAGCTGCATAATTCTCCAATATGGTCTCCATAACTCATCCTCAAGGTCTACAATATAAATGCCAAAAATATGATTAAACTCTATGTCAGGGACATAAGCAGGGTTATCATGGTCATTGGGAAGGGGACTTCTGGAAAATAGGTCCAAATTAGAATGTAATTTACCTGCTCTACGGGTGATAGTCATACTTCCACTATATTCTTGTACAGCTAGTTGCCATCTAAACATGTGCCCATTAGGTGTTTTTATGTTCAGAAGAGACTTTACTGCACTGCGATCTGTAATAAGCTCAAATTTCTGGTCCTCCAGATAATAATGTAGCTTTTCCAAGGTTCAAACCACAGACAGACATTCCAACTGAGTTGCACCATACCTTAATTCACTCTTCCTCAAGGTTCTGGATATATAAAAGATTACCACCTCAGATAACTTATCATCAATTATCTGTTTTTGTTGTAGAGCAGCACCCAATCAAGTAAAACTTGCATCTGTATACAAGATAAATGGAAGGCTGAAGTCTGGTAGACCCAGTGTAGGTGCTGAAATTAGACATTCTTTCAATCTATTAAAAGCATGCTGCCTCTCATTGTTCCAAATGAAAGCTTCATCTTTTCTTATAAATGTTAATAAAGGAGCTGCAATTGATTGGTAGTTTTTAATGTATTGTCTGTAATACCCACACATATCCAAGAAGCTTTGGAAACCCTTAAAGTTTTTAGGAATATCAATGTTCTTTATTGCTGCTACCTTATTCTGGTCAACACAAATTTGTAGTCCAGACACAACATGTCCCAGTACTTTCAGTGAATGAAATCCAAACTTGCACTTCTTCAAGGCAATTGTCATATTTATCTCATCCATCTTCTGAAATACTCTCTGCAAGTGACTCATATGTTCATCATATGACTTTAAAAACACAATAATATCATCAATGTACACCAAAAGCCATCCTTCTACCATTTCATTATGGAATACATGGTCCATAAGCTTCTGAAATACAGAGGGAGCATTTTTTGGTCCAAAAGGCATTCTGAAATATTTATATATCCCCATATGGGTAGTTATTAACAAGAAATTCTGAGAAGCATTTTCTACTGGAATTTAATGGTAATCTTTATTTCCATCTTGAAAGGATATATATTTGGCACCTTGCAATGTGGCATGTATAGAGGCTATCCTTGGTTAGGGGTAAATATCAACCACTGTGAATGTATTTAAAGCTCTATAATCACCACATAGTCTTACTTTATCCTTTTCATAAGAAATAAGCACAGGTGAAATCACACAATAGGGGGTGTCAGTTCTGGCAAATCCGCACTTAAATAAGTGCGGATTTCCAAAACACACTAGCCCCGATACTGGTGGATTTCAAAATGAAATAAGTCACTTATTTCACTCAAATCCGCACTTTCTCAACCAAAAGTGCTGATTTCACCATCAAGTCCCATTTCACTGATTTGTCAGCATCATCCCATTCATACGCAGCACTCCGCAGCATAACACTTCATAACTCAAAACATCGTACATCACTTACATCTTCATATCATATCATATAAGAGTTATGCCTTCCTCACTTTCAAATCGTGATAAATTACATAAAGCAATGACTTTCATGGCTCTTGAACTGCTCTTGGACTCTGATTGCAATTCTGATTCTGATCTAGAAGAAGATTTTGTCTTTTTATCAAAAATGGCCATGAAAAGTTACCTTCTTCCCAGAAAGCCTCAAGTACTTCATACCCCCAAGTACACCATCCAAACACTTCTTAAACTATCTACACCCAGTTTTAGACAGCTGTTCAGGACTTCTCAGGAATGTTTCCTTAAATTTCTTGAGCTTATTCAGGATCATCCCATATTTCACAATAATTCTCAAAAAGAACAACAACATCCTTCAATTCAATTGGCCATCACACTATGTCATTTGGGTTCAAATGGTAATGGAGCCGCTTTGAAATGTTTAGAAAATGTCTTTGATTTAGGGTATGGTTCAGTTAACACTTATACCAAACAATGTATCACTGCCATCAACTCCTTGTAATCTCAAATTCTCACCTGGCCAACAAAAGAAGAGCGACTTGAATCATCTCAGGTTATGCAAGCAGAGGGCTTCCCAGGATGTATTGGTTTTGTTGATGGTACTGCTATTCCTTTGAGCCAGAAACCTGCTCAAGGTTGAAACAATTACTTTCACATTCTCGTCAAAAATTTTCACCAAAATATTTACAAGTCAAAAAAATTCAATATCTGTTTTAAAAAATTTGCAATACTCTCCCCTGCATTTTATTGAAGCAAGGGGTGGATATCACCAAAAAAATTTTAAGTCATCAATTTCACATGTCAGATTTGAAAATTTGGCAATACCCCCCCCCTGCATTTTATTGAAGTAAGTGGTGGAAGTCATCTAAATTTAATATAATTACATAAATTATTAAAAAAATATCTAATATATATCAATTTCCCTAGTTTAAAGTAATGACAATCCCTCAGCCAAAATGCAGATCAAATCTAGAAACAAAAGTTTGGGACTTTCCACAGGTATAGGCTAGAGGAACCCCATGAAACAAATAAATGTTATCATGATTACCATTTATACAACACAAGGTCGTGGGCCCATTACTTTAGTTGAGGAAATTGATACATAAAAAATATTTATTAAAAATTTACGAAAAATATAAAATTTTTGATGACAACTCTAATCCCCATACTTTTTGGATCTAAATAAAGTTTTTTTAAATTGATTAACTTTACCTTCTTTCATTACTTTATTGATTCTTTGAATCAACTTATGACTGATTTGAAATGAGCAACCAAAATGTGTTAAATCTTGACAGGATTCCAAATCAGGAGGAGCTTTGGTCGTTTGATGATTATCCTTAGAAGAATTCCAAATAGTTTCGATGATACCATTTTCCAAACCAAAATCAATGATGCACCGGTGGTCTGGAAAATATAAACCATGTCATTTGATTTTAGCTGGAGATGGTATTGGTTGGCCAGTAATTGGTTTGATATATGAGAATATACCAAAAGTAAGAAAATTGGTGTCCTTGGTATCGGTGTGAATTTTATTGTGAAATCCAGAATGAGTGATAATAACATTAGAAAATAAAAGATATTCGTGGCTGATATCTTCCCATTCGGAGTCACACCAATTCGGTATTCCTACTTTGGTTGCAGGTTCATGATTTTTTTCAAATGCTTTATTACAGTGCTTTTAGAGTCAAAGAGCAAGAAAAGAGTTAAAGGAAGGTAGAGTGTCCCATAAGCAAAAATCTTCATCTTTTTGAGCTTTAGTGATATTCTTGAGCAATGGATACATGCCTAGATAATAATCATATAAGAGTTTCAGAATCCTTATCCTCTAAATATGCAATATAAAAATGTGAAATAAGACAAGTGAAATTTGGAAAAAAGGCTCAACTTCAAAGGTCAAAATCTCAGCAACCACTGAACCTAATTCAAACCTGTTTGTGGGAAATAAAAGATATTCTTTAGTAGAATCTTCAGTTAAAGGAAATGTGATTTAAATAAACCTAACCCTAATTTTTTACATAAAAAAATGAAATAAAAATTTAAATTGGGAAAAAAAAGGCTCAACTTTAACAGTCAATATCTCAGCAACCACTGAATCAAATTCAAATCTGTTTGTGGGAAATGAAAGGTAGCCTTCAGGAGAATCTTCAGTTATAAGAAAATTAGATTTGAATAAACCTAACCCTAATTCCGAGTCTGATTTTCAAAATTTTACAAAAACTTGAAAAGTGGTAATGAAGATGAGATCAAAAGGAGTTTTATAAGTTCACTGTTATCCAGATAAGAGTCATACATATATTTAAGTATGAACTTTTCATAAATGGAATGAGATATCATATAGGCATGAAAAAAAGGAGATGAAACTTACCTTGATTGAAAAGTAGGAAAAATAGAGTGAGAAAGATTGATGTTGGAATTGTGGGGAAATTGAATATGGAGTAAGTGAAATGCATAAAGAATGTGCAATGTATGTGTTTCAATGAAATGGAGCCAAAAAAAAGTGAAATAAGGGAAAGGGGGGATAATGACCATGCCAAGGAGGGATGAAGAGTAGGGTGATGGAGCTAAAAAAGAAAGTAAAGAGGGAGAGAAAAAAAAGGTTAATTATACCATTGAAATCCAAAATAACCACTTACAAAAAAAATTTAGATAAAAAAATAAAATAAACAGAAAAAAACAAAAAAAAATATAATTAGTAATCAAAAAATCAAAAAAAAAGAATAAAGTGACTTACCTGGAGAGATGAGATGACAAAATGAATGAAACCAAATTGTTTGAGGGATGTTGGAGGAGAATAGGAAAAGGATATGAGGGATGAATGAAAAAAAAATCACTGACAAAATATGCGATTTCAGAAAATATGCGATTTCATGTTGAGCTGGTGAAAGAAAACCAATGAGCCATCCAAAAAAAAAATTTTCACCGTAAATTCCAAAAAAAATGAATATGCAACAAACCAAAATACCAACCCAAGTGAATGAAGTACACAAAGAGGACATTTGGAGAGTACAAAATGGTATAGGAAAGAAAGGGATGATGTGGCCAACATGTGGTTTTGAAAAAAAAAATCACAAAAAAAGTGCTGATTTGAGGTCAGAACTGACACCCATAGAAAAAAGATTAAGAAGTAGAAGAAATAAGTAAAAAAGAATGTAAACATGCCTGGTCAAAATATTGAAAATGTCAGGAAGGGGTGTGTGCCGAGGATTGATGGGTAGGTAGCAAGGAAGGTCAGTGTGTCACATGTGACAGGGATGGGGTAAGAAAGGAAGGGATGTTTTGTGGCCAAAATGTGGTTGTGAAAAAAAACAGGAAAAAAGTGCTGATTTGAGGTCATAACTGACACCCTTTTTTGAAATAAGTGACTTTTTTGCAAAATTTAAGTGCTGATTTATAAGTGCTGATTTGGTTTGAAATCTGCACTTAAGTTAAGTGTGGATTTGCCAGAACTGACACCCCCTAATGTTTTGGTGTGGTGTCAACTTTCTCAACAATACCCATCTGCAGTAACATTTTTATGTTATACTCAATATCTTTTCTTTTAGATGGAGAGGCAGGGTAAGGTTTTTTCTTTAGGCTCTCTGGAATATCATCAAGGTCACAGCTCAAGGAAATTTTCATCTCATGATCTGCTACCAATCCCACTTCATGTGAGCCATGAGCAAAAGCCATTGGATAAGACTGTATCAAGTCCAAAATCAGCTGTTTCTCATTCTGAGACAGTTGGGGACTGAAAGAAGCATTGGAAATTTATTTCTCCAACTCAAGGGGTTCAGAAGTATTCCTCCCCTTTCTCCATTGTTCACTATTTTTTTCAATGGCAAGGATAGAATTTTCATAACTCATCTTGAATTTCCTCCTCCCATTTACTCCAATTGTGAAGCAATAATTTGCAGGATCCAGTTTTAATCCAAACCTGGTCAATAGTTCATTAACAATTATGAACCAATCACTGCAATGATCATTGTCCATTACCACAAACTCACACCCTGCTCCAACATATCCTTTATTGTATTTAAAGAATACAGGTGTAGTGTATTTGCATATAGGACATTGGACAGAACCAAAACCTCTCCAATTCTTAGATTGTACTGGATCTAGTTTGTCTAAGTACTTACTATCTAGTCTCTGAAAGGTATTAAAAGATACTACACTCCCAGAAGCCCCTGTATCCAATACAACATGTACCTCCTTGCCACATATTATAACAGGTGCCCTTATAGGAGTTACTTTGTAAGGATGTTGACTCACATCTTTTATTATTTCAGCTTCCTCTATTGAAGTTAAAGATGGGTCCATGGAGTTCATAGCATGATCCAAGAGCATAATGTCTTGTTCCAATACATATACCTCATTTTCAACATCACTGTAAGAAATTTTACTTTTGCAATCCTCACTTGTATCCTCCACATCCTCCTCTTGGGGCTCAGTATCAGATTCATCAGGCTTCTCAATAACATTTATCCTTTTCTTACAGGTATGAAATTTCACCCAAGGTTCACTACATTTATAGCAAGTATTATTTTCATGGTTCTTAGGTACAAGAGGAGCAATAGCTTTCTTCCTCTCTACAGGTACCTTAGTAGTATTGTGTACAGGTCTCACAACATCATTACTCATCTTATAATTGCTATACCTTGGTTCAATTTTGTGGTTCAATAATATCTCATTGCATATATTGATAAATCCAGAAGTGTCCCTTATGGTGTCAGTTCTGGAAACAATAATATCCCTTACAGAGGTAGGCAATTTGTATATTATTTTTTACTTCAACTCATCATAATCCATCTTATTGTCCATAGTTTTAATGATTTTTATTAAATTCATCAAAAAGACCATAGGTTTTTCACCTTTCCCTGGATTATACCTAGTTTTTTCATACATCCTCTGTGGGGTTATCCTGAATTTAGGGCCACCAAATTGTCTCTAAATTAGTGTCTTCCATTCTCTCCAGGAATATTTTATACCATCACTCAACACAGATTCAAACCATAACAAAGCTACATCTTTAAATAAGGATATCAATTTAGATGTTATTTCTTCATCAGGTAGTTTTTATGAAAACTGCAGGTTATCAATTCTTTGAATGAATTGCTTCCAGTCATATCTTACATCACCATCAAAGGAAGGGTATTGCTCCAGTTTGGGCCAATTCTTCTGGTTTTTCCTGGCTTCCTTAACCTGAGGAATATTAAGTAATTCACTTACTTTTGATAAGTGATCATGTATCTCATTTTTTACTGATTTATGGCTTAAAGAGCCTTTAGCAGAAATATTATCATCCAACTGTTCTATGATAGTTTTCTTATAAGATTCCTTCATTTACTTGTCAATTCTATCAGTATAAGCTGTTGCATCCTTCTTGAATTCCAGGTTAGTGTCTTTCAAAATATTTGCCAATTCAACTTCTAGAACTTGTACTCTCTCTTTTAGTACAGGCATTTGGCTCAGTGAATTATTAACACTCGCAAATGACAGTTTTACCCTTTCTTCAATTGTAACCATTGAACTGTGGAATTTATCCAATTTATTGTTTCAATTCTCTAATTCAGATGTCAAGACTTTATTTTCATTTTTCAAACCAATATTTTCCTGCTCCAATGTCTTCAATTGTTCCACTGTCATGTTCATCGTCTTTGCATATGATACTAAAACTTCATCCATATTATGATGTGACTCATAGTTGAATTTCTCCAGATGTTCAATTCTACTTAAGAGTTTACACATAATCTTTGATTCAACAGGATGTTCTTTTAAAAATGTGCCAAGCGTTTCATTATTTATGTCAGAGGATTAATCATTTAACTCAGAAGGAAACTCAAGCTTTTCTTCTTTAATTTCAATAATTTTTTCTTTATCAATAAAACTGTTTATTTAATTATTAAAGGAAAGATTTAGATCATTATTGTCAAATGAATACCCCTTCAAGTCAGTAGTAATCTTATCCATCACCTCCTCCTCCAACTCATTACCTATAAACCATTGGTTGTTGGTGAGGTAATGCATTACTTACCAAGGCCTTACCCTGCCTCCCCTTGCCCTTCTTCCCCTTCCTCTGTAAGGGTGATTGCTGCCCTGATGAGGCGCTGATGACTGGTGGCTGTTATAATTCTGGGAGAACCAATCCCATTTCCACTTGCTTGCTGTTATCATTTGCTCCTCTTGAGAAGTGGCTATGTTGGCTTGTGGAACTGGATTTGTAGGAACTGGGACCACTGAGGTGGGTTGCACTTTTAATATGACTAATGATTGGTTGATGTCCATAAAGCCCTGAGCTGATCTCTTCTCTAAGGTGTTGAGCTGATTTTGTAGAGTGAAATACTTTTCCTGCAGCACATTTTGCTGTTTGAGTAGGAGTTGTAACTGCTCTGGTACAGTGCTCTTTCCTTTTTTCATTGAAATTGAGATGTTGAGCTTGTCCTTTTCTTCCACAGTCATTGGAGGAGTTATTGTGGAGGTGGTAGTAGGAATTTTTGGGCTGGTTTGGTCTACCATTATTATGTCCTGGGGCGTGATAAATATTAGCTCTAGCTCATAGACCATATGGCTTTATGGGTTTAGCATTTATGCTTACCTTATAATTGTGTAATTAACTCATTATATATGCATGTTTAACAATTAATAAACGAAAAGACTGTAATATTTATTGGTTTTTAATGAATATATCACTATCCAAAGCAATATTGCTTACTTAATAGGATTATAAAGTACCTCAAAAAGTCAAATTTGCTTTTATAATGTGGGTTACTTTTACCTGGACAGATCTACCAAAGGGTAGCAAGTCACAAAGGTTTAATATATTAATTATAATTTAAAATAAAACCAATTGTTAGTCTTTATTATATTAATAATAATTATTTAACTTACTAGAATTATAAATTTATTGATCTGTAATAAAAGAATCAAAATATTAGTTATTGTAATACTAGTTTTGTTTATCTGCAAAGTGCACAATTTTAATTGGTCTTTGTCAGATCTTTTACTAAGAGTTATACTCAATTAGTAGTAATATGGTGTGGTATTTTATACTTCACACTCTTATATATATAGGGCTTCTTTTTCTGTTTTAATCACAATATATAATGTGATACCCTCTGTAAACAATCCAAGTTATATTGGGATTATTTATACTACAGTAATACTTGAATGAATTATACTTACTGGTGTAGATCAACACAATTCTTGAGGAAAGACCTCCAATTTTCAGGCTGAAGAACTAATAAGTGCTCAGAAATATTGTTGTCTAGAACTATTTATGGTCCAGTATGAATATTAGTTGTCCACCAATCCAATTTAAAGTAAAATATTATATCAACTCAAATATTAGTAACCTGTATATCAAATAATCTCACTAATATAAATATAAAAGGCACTTACAATTGACAGAAAAATAGAATAGAAATTATATTCAAAAGGCTAATGATTTTTACCAGATAACTATATTATATATAATAAGATTGTGTTGTGTATTGTATAAAATAATTGAATTGAATGGCTAAATATCCACCAAAATCCCTGGAGTACCTTCCCCTGATTCCCAGACCCATTACACTGCTATCCCCAGACATTACAGCACTTTGAGGGTGCTCATCTCCCCATGGAATCCACTTTGAGAAGTTTCACAGGCCCAGTTACCAAGAAAACTTCCTCCTCACAAAAGAAGATACCAGTACACATCATTATAACCCCAAAAGAAGGAATAAACCCCAAATAAGAATGTCTGGTGCCCAAAGCACTGATTGTGCATGACTACAAGTAAAGGAACCAATTAAAAATAACCCACAAAGAACCAAATAAAAGCCTCATTAAAGGTTAACCATAAAAATTAATAATGGAACCAATATAAATAATTTCCCACACAAAGAATACCATTCCCATGCCCAACCATTGACCCAATACCCAGATCCAGAGACCAGAAGAGGTGTGGTAAGTGCAGGGGTTTTCCCATAGCCTTGAAAGGTGGTTGAAAGCGTGAATTATTGATTTTTTAGGTGTATATATGCATTTGAGGCATGATTGAGACCTTCTGGGTGCATATCTTGAGGTAATTGATACTGTCTGTGCATATAATAATGTTTTATGATGTCACCATGTAATTAATACACTTATTAAGTGAAATACAATGAATTATTCAGTGATAACATAAGGGATAATCACACATAAGGTAAGAATTTAAGCCAAAATGACTAATTATGTTAATAATGCATATTAACATATGGGACTTATGCAGGCAGCATACTACCACTAAAAATAGCCAATTTTAAGTGACAAAACCTTAATATTGAAAAGTCATATTTTAAGACTTTTGAATAGCCTAATATATTTTCCTGATAGGGGCAATTGAAATGTCCAAGCGCATTTTTGATACCTTAAAAAAATGCGCATATACCCAGCTTTTGGTATGAATTTGTAGCGCATTTTGCTGGAAATTCACAATAAAGTACAATAAACAAGTTAAGACCACTTAATAATTTATATTACCATAACCTTAAGTCCTTAAAACTTATTGGGATTACACTATACTTAAACTTAAGTACTTAAGACTTAATAAAAGTACTTCTTTGACCTTTCTAAGGTGTTTTATTATATTATATTGGAGCATTAAAGGTAATTACTTCAGGTATCATTTGCTTTTACTTTTCCAGATGTCTTAGACATGTGTTCAAAATCTTTTGATGCTTTATTTACTCATTCCTGGGTGAACCAAGGCTTACAGGAAATATAAAATGCATATTCTTTGATATATTAAGAATTATGAGTGGTAGAGAATTTATGAAGGGATTAATGGCTCAAAAATAAAATGGGCCATTTCTGATAAGGAGAGTTCTAGAACAATAGATATTTTCTATGAAAATGAGATTGGATGGAGTACATTAGGGGGTCTCAAACTTGATTAAATATGCTACATAAACACGCCACAAAAAAGTACCAAACACACCATCAGAAAATGAAATACACCTGCCCTGGACAAGTGTATTTTGATGGTGGTTTTGACCTCAAAAACACCTTCTTTTCGGCAAAAAGAGCCATCAAAACACTTCTCTCCTTCATCTTGATTAGTCAGAACTAGTTACAGACACACCATCTCCTTAGTTTTTTTTCATATAATTCTTAAGGGCTTATAATTCAACATGTGAAAAATGTGACTTCCAACCACTTAAGCAGCCCCTTCATCATAAACTCACCCTTAGTCTTCATCACCATTCACTAACATGCCTCTTTCAGTCCATCATCAACTAGAAATCACTGCTACTACTCTAGCCCTGGATATATTGGTTAACTCTGATACCAACTCCAATGCTGAACTTGACTTGGCTTACATGTGTGACATGCTGGAGAATTTCTACTTATATACCAGAACACCTTCCATACATCACCAACCACAATTTAACATTGAGGGTCTTTACAACATTCCTGAAGTTAACTTTAAACAGATATTTTTCACAAACTTTCCTGGATTTCTCAGTTTACTTGGATTGATAAAAAATCACTCAATTTTCAGAAATGATACTTGTTGTCCACAAAGAGATCCTTCTATTCACATCTGTGTTGCACTTTGTCATTTTAGTTCAAATTGAAATAATGCCACATAGACCCATCTTGAAAACCTCTTCCAGATTAGAGATGGAAATAAATATTTTGATTGTAAAAAAATGCTTTGAATCTCTCTTATATACATCACTTGCTTCTAATCTTGCTATTTTTAGGATTTCAGTTGATTAAATGTTTTGTATTTTAATTATAAGTAATGAGAAACTCTATATCTACATGACTAAAATTCATTCTGGATTTCTATTAATAATTTGATTAAATACAGTTTTTCAACAGCTTCATTAAGCAACCCTTATGCACAAGATACATAAATTCACAAATTTTATTTTTCTAAATCTAAAAATTTGGAAATACCCTCCCCTGCATTTTACTATATTAGGGGGTTGGGATTTCCATTTTTTTTCATGTCAAAAAATTTTTTTATGTCTGGAAAAAAATATTTATGTCAGAAAAAAATGGCAATACCTCCCCTTGCAATTTGCTGTGGGAGGGGGTAAAGATTACCAAATTTTCATTTTAATTTCATAAATTCTACAATAAATCAATCAAAAAAGATAATCAACCAAGTAAAAGTAATGGGATTGACAATACCACCTGCCAATCACCACACAATATGGGGGGCGGACTTGCTAGCAAGTCCGCAACCTTGGACCCAAACTCACCATAGATTGAACACACATTGAGCTATTGATAAAGGAGCCATACAATCAGGAATGAACACCACTCAGAAGAACAGTTTTAGGTGGGTGTTCAAGTAGAGTTCAGTATGGGTTCAGTATGAGTTCAGTCTGAGTTCCATCTGAGTTCCATCTGAGTTCAGGTTGAGGACTTGCTAGCAAGTCCACCCCCTATATTGCGTAGTGAATGATTTCATATGTGACCAAAGCCAAAGAAATAATATGACAAGCATTGTATTTAGAATTCATCCATTCAATACAAATAAATGATTAAATAAACACATTTATACAGCAGCAAGGCTTGATTGCACAAAAGTTTTACTTGATTGATTATCTTTAATAATTGATAATTTAAAAATTTATGAAATTAAAATAAAAAAAAGGAAAATCTTCTAATTACCATATTTAGAACCCCTCCCTAAAGATTTACTAGAAATCAACCCTTCACCCCTTGCTTTAATTACCTGCTATATCAGACTTTGGTTGATCTGGAATGAAAAACCAAAATGAGTAAGCATTTCACAAGATTCCAAAAAAATGAGTAAACTTTTTACAAGATTCCAAACCAGGAGTTTCCCTGGAAGTTTGATAATTATCCCTTGTATTTTTATTGAAGATTATCCTGAGAAGAGTTCCAAATAGATTTGATGATACCATTTCCTGAAAAAAATCCAAAACATCAACAAATCAGGGGAAAAAATGATTAATAAAGAAGAAAAATTGAGGAAACAAATGATAAAAAAAAGTTGAGGAATTGACATACCTTGGAAGTGGTACAATGAAAAGTATCAGGAAAAATATGCATATTATGGAATATCAAAATTCAAAAATGTAAATTAGTTTACATAAAAAGACTCAACTTTAAAAGTAGATATCTCAGAAATTTCTGGGCCAAAATTGATTCTGCTTTCTGGAAATAAAATTTATGTCTCTAGAGAACCTTTAATCAAAATAATCTGAGATTTGAATGAGCCAAAATTCAGCAAATGTTAATATTCATCCTCATGAAAAAAAAATCACAACATAGGAAGGACTCATCCAAAATAGATATTTAGCTGATAAAATCAGAGCCAAAATCCTGAAGTATGATTTGAAATAGATTGCATAAGCTCTATATGTATATTATGCAACATTGAACTTAAAAAATTTAAATTAGTCTATGAAACAAGACTCAACTTTGTAAGCAGATATCTCAGCAACCACTGGACCAAATTCAACAACGTTTGATGGAAATAAAAGCCATGCTTCTGGAGAGTCTTCCAACAAAATTATATGTCATTTAAATAAGCCTAACCCTATTTCTGACTCTTTTTTTGACTTAAAAGAAAATCAAAAAAGGGATATAAAAATTAAATCCAGGGATTATCAATGGGTTAAGAAGATCTATTTTAGCTACCTATGTTATTTATAAGTATTATATTTTTTCCAGAGTAATACATACTTGAGAAGATTAAAATAAATTTGATGGAATTTTGAGCCAAGTGAATGATAAATATCTCAACAACCAGTGAGCCAAATCAGATGTTGCTTGGTGGATATGAAAGCCAGGCTTCTGGAGAACCTTCTTAAAAAAGGAAATGTGATTTGAGAAAACAATAAAAAACACAATTTCAGAAAAAGAAAATCAGTTAAAATTGAAAAAAAGATGGTGGGAGAATGACTTACCTGATGAGATGTCTTCAGAGATGTAAAAGAACCAGATAGAAGTTCAGGAAGTGATGGATAAAAGAAATAGAAGAAGAGTTAAGGAAGTGAGAGAAGATGAATAAAAGGATATGAGGGATCATTGAAAAACAGAAAGAATGAAAAATTATGCAATTTCTGAAAATATGCAACTTCATGTTGAGATGATGAACCAAAATGAATAAGGAAGGGAAAAAATATGCTTTCAGTGAAAATTCAAAATAAAAGTCAATATGCAAAAATAAAATAACAAACCCAAGTGGAAAGTACATGCAACTTGATCATTTTGAGAGAATGTAAAAAGGATTTAAAAGGTTTGTGTTGAGAATTTTGCAGTGTGATTAGCATGATGACTGAGTTTTGAGGATAGAAACTTGATCAGGAATTGTTGATAAATAAAGGAATGAAAAATGCAGAAATTACTGGGGCATGGTGTGTTAAAATTTGTATCAAAAAATTGGGAGGGGAAAGATGTGATGTGTGGTGAATTGGGAGGATATATGTATTGGTGGACTGAGCTGTGGTTGGAAAATTTGCACTAAAGTAGGATGTCTTTGACCCCATGTTTGAGATGTCAGGTACCAAATCAGCCTTGTTTCATGGTGTGTTTATGAGGCGGGTTTCAAATGAAATCCACCAGGCATATTTGTTCAAGTTTGAGACCCCCTATTGAAAAGTAGATGGGTAGAGGAGGAGGAGGAGATCCTTAAGAAGATGAATAAAATATTACTATCAAAATTTTTTACAAATAAATATTAAATTGAAATAAAGTTTGTAAATATGTTTGTCATTATATTGGTTTCCACTTTTAAATGCAGTTACTATTTCACATGTACTCATACCAAAACTTGTGAAAGTGATTTAACCCCATCAGCTCCTTATTTGAATATAAAAGCACCTCTCCAAATGCTCATTTTCGCTCAGATCGTTTCTCAATTTGCAATATTATATTAATTTCACATTTTTTAATAGTAGCCTTTTCTCTTTTTTAGTAGAGTGTAAGACTTTAATAATATTCATTTTAAAGGTATTTTTTTATATATCTCTTTTTAAATGCAACTATTTAAATATAAGTAAAATTATTTATTAATATTTATATTAGATAATATTTTATTTTATAATTAAATATATATTCATATATTTCAATAATCTTTATATATATTTTTTAATAATCCTTATAAATTATGTGCAGTTATATATTTTAAAAATTTAAATATATGTAACTAAATATCTTTATAAATTCAATTATTTTATTATTTATATCCCATAAAATATATATAATATATTAATTAAAATATGTCAACAATCATTTTTCTTTTTAAAGGTGAGGTTTTTATCTCTGTTTATGTGCAAATTTTTAGATATAAGTAATATTTTTATCTTTATAAATTAAGTTCAATTTTTTATCTTTGTATTTTATTATTATATTTTTTCTAGTTCTATATTCTTGGTATTAAACTTTACATGCTTGTTAAATTTATCACTTATCTTTCTTTTATTTATTTCAGATATCCAAAGTCCCTCTAGATGCCCATTTATGTGCTTTAAGGTCTTCTAAAAGTTGGAAGTGCATACTTGAATTATATAACTCTTGATTACAGCGGATTTAGTTTGATAATGTATTGGAGATGGTTGGATCAGAGTTGTTGGTAATTATTTGACTGCTTATTGATTCATTTGAAATGTAAGGATCATTTTCTGAATTAGATTATATGGCCATGTTGTGAAGAATGACACAACATGTCATGATGTCTTTTACAGAATCAATGCCCCATAGACAACAAGGCTGGGTGATTATTCCCCAACAGGCTTGCAGTACACCAAGAGTGCAATCAATATCTTTTTGTGCAGCCTCTTGAAGTTTAGAAAAGTATTTACTTGAAGCATCTTGTGGGTGAGGAATATTTTTGACTGATGATGATAAGGAAGGATATATTCCATCAGCAAGATAGTAGGCATTTGAATATTTGTGTTAGTTAATTTTAATTTTTACATTATCTTGTGTTACTGAAAGAAGCTTATCAAAAATACTGCTTTGGTGAAGCACATTAATATTGTTCAAAGAGCCTGGGGAGCCAAAACAGCAGTGCCAGAAGCACAAGCTTTTTCTGGAAACTGCCTCCAAAATCATTGTATGTGAACCTTCTTTTCCCTGAAACTGACCTTCCCATGCTCCTGGACAATTTTTCCAAGACCAATGCATGCCATCAATTGTGCCAAGACATCCTGGGAAACCACGTTCTTCATATTCTTGGAGAATAATTTTGTTTTCTTGTTGTGTAGGTTCACGTAAGTACTCAGATTTATATAGTGTAACAATATCTTTGATGAATAGTTTGAGGCATTGTAGGGCTGTAGTTTCACCTATCCAAACATACTCATTGGTGCTATCAGCAGAGACTCCATAGGCCAATTGACATAGAACAGAAGTAATTTTTTGTTCTGGTGATAGAACAATTTGGCCACAACAGTCCTGTAGAATAACAAATTAGAGTCATAAAATTATTATATGTTAATTGACTTACACTTTTCCAAGCCCAAAATGTATTATGTTCTTGTAAATTTTTATACAGCTTTTGAAAAAGTTCTTTGCTGATTCTGAATCGACATTCAAAGAGATGGTTGATGTATTTACAATTAACATTGAAATAATCTTTCATCAAGCAATGATGTCCTTCAACATGGTCTCTATTGATTAATTCTTTTTTTAGGCCTTGTTGTATTATATGAATTTAGAAATTCAGTAAATACAATTATTTCTTCTTCCATTGTGAGAAAATCATCAAGTATGAGTTGTTCCATCTGAACAGTTGAGGAAAGTGAAATGAGTAGTGAGAACGCAAGAAAAAAAAGTAGATTTTACTGAATGGGCAAGTTAACACAAGGGTTTGTAAATTTTCCCAACGCGTGTTTGCTAACTGAATCTGCATACGAGGGTGTGAAACCTCATTTCAGTAACAATGGATGCATCAATTATGCAATTATCTACTGAAATGTTACTGCAACAGAGATAGCTTCTCTAATCAGGCTAAAGGTAGGGTGGTCTCCATTGTAGCTCAAAAATGTGGTCCCTTCACAGGCAATAAATTGATTGCAAAGTATGGTGTCATGAAGTTATCCCACATAGTTCCATATAAACCTGGTTTTAGCCGACTTGGCGGCCACCCAAATTTTAGCCAATGTAGCACCCTTCCCTCCATGTCGGCCCAACATTGGGGCAACGTGAGGGTGATTTCGTTGGCTGTTTGCACGCAGTGTATATATACCTGTGGAAATGTCATCACTTGGTTTCTCCAGCTCTATCAGAAGTTTATAGCTGATGCTGAGTCAAACTTTCAAGCTAAAACAAGAGAGAGAGTAAAGCAGAAAACTAAAGAAAAGTGAGAAAACAACTAAAAAATAGCACATGAGAGCTTAATAGAAAAAAACTAAAACTAAAATGACACCAACAACTGTAGAATGGGCCACATGTGCTCTCTTAGTTGGGTGGTCCCCTGGTAATAAACTTGAAATTAAAAGATGTTCAAACTTTAATTTTGGGAGTGTTTGTCCTTAGAAAATAAAGTCTGTCAATGTGTCTTTGTTCATACAGCTAAGTTAGGAAAACTTGCAGGTTTTTTGCAAAAAAAAATAAATTTTAGTGCGCAAAAAAAAGATTTGCCGCTAATTTTGACATGTGGCAACATGTCACGCAATCGCTTTTCCCACGGTAACTGTGCCTTTCAGCCTCCTCGTTTCTTGCTCCCAACCCCTATTCTCGCCATTCCTGCCATTCCCCTCCATCCTCGTCTCCATCCCTGTTCTGGTGAGTTTTTCCCTTTTTTATTCATTCCATTCTTTTTTAATATTTTAATTTTTTGTCTTTCATATCGCAGGTGAGTTTTTCCTATTTTTTATTTCTATATCTCTTTTTTTTATTTGAAAACTAATTTTTTTTTCTTTTATCTTTTTTTTTATTTTCTCTTCTATATTTCAGGTAAGTTTTTATCTTTTTTTTTCAATATCTCTTTTGTTTTTTTAATTGAAAACTAACTTTCTTTCATATTTTGATAGGGAATGATAATGGATTTTCACAATATCCTTGGTCCTCCCAATCCTGGAAAAACCCCTCATAACTCTGCACTAGGTGTTGCAAATCAGAACCCTCATTTTTCCCCTTGCTTCCCGATAATGAGGTATCAACCCCTGCAGCTTCAATTCAAGGAACTCAAATATCACAGAATGAGTATATGCCTTTAACTCTCGATTCTGTTGGAACTCATGGTCCTGGTAATCCTTTTTCTCACCCAACATACTTCTCAAGTGTTAGAATTCATGTGGAATACACCTTGTACTTACCAAATACCCACCTTCAACCAAGTGCAAAGAAGCAAAAACAACCCCCTCCTGATTCTAAGGTGGCTTTGGTAACTGATGGAATAACGTTCGAGTGGCCGACTACACATGACAAAGTTGTAGATTTCAAGCAGGAAGCTTTAATGGCAATTCACAATGGTGTAAGTAAATAATTGGCCAAATTTATCAGACAAGCAGATTCAGAGGAACAAATTACTTGGTATATCTCTATCCTTCACAACTCGGAGTTTGCTGAAAGTCACAAAAAGCATCTGGGAATGCCTGGGTTATTTGAACAATTTATTCAAGCCATTAAAAATAACCCTCCAAACCAAAAAATTGTGCTGAGACTTTCCCAAAAGGATAGTAAACCTGCAAATAATGTAAGTTGTTTTATTTTTGTCTGATCTTGTGGGTGAAAGCAAAAAAAGGAGTTTGGGGGGATTATACTGGTTGACCTATCCAGGATTCACAACCTAATAAAAATAAAATAAAATTCAAAATAAATCAAAAAGTGAGGGAAAATAGAAAACAAGATACACACCATCGCACAGGCCCATTGGGCTGCTTGTTGAACTGTAAGTAAAAAGGACTCTTTTGGATTTTGAGGATTTAAACAACACCTCACATCAATCTGACCTGTGAGATCTGGGCGGAATTTGTGAGTATCCAGAATCAGGCACAGATTATCATGGTAAGTTTTAGATTCTTGTGCCTTTGAAGTCAGATTTTGCCTGTCAGGATTGTCATTCTGTTCCAGATTACTAATAATATGATCATGCTACCAAAGCCAAATAATCAATAACTAAATAGAAAAAAAAATGAAAATGAAAAAATAAATAAAACAATTTACATTATTTGCAGGTTTACTATCCTTTTGGAAAAGTCTCAGCACAATTTTTTGGTTTGGAGGGTTATTTTTAATGGCTCGAATAAATTGTTCAAATAATCCAGGCATTCCCAGATGCTTTTTGTGACTTGCAGCAAACTCCGAGTTGTGAAGGATAGAGATATACCAAGTAATTTGTTCCTCTGAATCTGCTTGTCTGATAAATTTGGCCAATTATTTACTGACACCATTGTGAATTGCCATTAAAGCTTCCTGCTTGAAATCTACAACTTTGTCATGTGTAGTCGGCCACTCAAACATTATTCCATCAGTTACCAAAGCCACCTTAGAATCAAGAGGGGGTTGTTTTTGCTTCTTTGCACTTGGTTGAAGGTGGGTATTTGGTAAGTACAAGGTGTATTCCACATGAATTCTAACACTTGAGCAGTATGTTGGGTGAGAAAAAGGATTACCAGGACCATGAGTTCCAACAGAATCAAGAGTTAAAGGCATATTGTCGGTCAGTCGTCTAGAAGAAGGTAAGAAAAATAGGAGAAAAGGTGGAGAGAAGGAAGAGGACAAGGGAAAATAAAAGGAATAATTTGTAATAGTATTTTTAATTTTATTTAAGAGGGAAAACAACGGCGAGCAACTTTGAGAGATGACAAAAGCTTAGTATTTATTAATAATAATATTATTCAATGTAAGGGTTCTGCGCAGAAAACACTTTTAATTACTATCAGACTTAAAGCAACCTTTAATTTGTTTTATAGACTTTTAATTAGATTTGTATTACTAATAAAAAAAAATATAAACGTAATAAAATAGTTATTTAATTTGTTGAGTGTTTAATAAGTGATGAGGCTACAGGGGATTATCCAAGGCCCTTTTATAGGCAATGGGTCCTCTGAAGCGCTACTATATTTGTAAATACAATGATTAGAATAGAATAAAACAAATATATAAAAGAGTAAATGAAACATAACAATGTAGAGAAAAACATGAAACAAATAATTAAAACCCCAATTAAGAATCCAATTTCCCCGCCATTAATTCCCAAATCAGTAAGTGAAAATAGTGAATAACTAAACAAGATTGGAACATAGGAACTATGAGAAAAATAATTCCAAACAGATGGTACATTCTGATTAAAGGATATTTTAAGTGAAACAAAAAATACTTTGACGCAACAAAACATGTAATTAATCTCAATTTAGTATAAATTAATTTATTTGTTTTTTCTAACACAATTAAGGGTCAAAAGAAGCGTCATTAATTATTGTTTAGTATTATATGAGAGGTGTTATTTAATATATAAATTTAAATAATTAATTTAAATATATTATAAGTCAATTTTACACTTATAATTATAATATATGTTTTTCAATTAATTAAATATAAATTTATAATTATTTAATACATAAAAATGCGCCCTTATTTGTAGAATATATTATATTATGTTCAATTTAACTGTATATAAAAATTTATATAACCAATAAATTTAATGTAACACTTGTATATAATAAAATACTTATATAATTTTATTATGCAATAAAATATTAAGTTATATTCATTAAATACAATTCTTACCCACTCTTTCAGGTTTTATAAGTTACATATCATTTACTGGACTCCTGGAATAGCCTGGCTGACACTCCCTCACTCTAAAAAAACAATAAAAAAAAATGCTAAGATTTTTTCTTTTTGTATTTTTTCAACAGAGTAGGCAGATTTGAAATTTCCTTGCCAGGTATCCATGCATCATGTTCAGATGATTTGTTCTTATATCTCAATAAATATTCAGTACCTCTCTCAGAAGTGATAATTCTATCATTGAGAATTTTATCAATTTCTGCTGTTTCTGTGACTTCCTGAGGGTTCTTCTTAGGTCTTCCTCTTCTTTTTGGAAATAAGTCACTGTTGGAAGTATAAGGCTTAAGCAAAGAAATGGGAAAGACAGAATGTTTCCTATCATATGGAGAATACAATACAACTTCTACTGCATTATCACCAACCATTCTTTTAACAACAAATGGTCCTACAAAAGGATCTTTTAATTTGTGGTTACCTTGTAAATTGAAATGGACAGTAGAGATCAATACTTCATCACCCTTATTAAATGTGTATTCTTTATGGGATTTATCCCATCTTTTCTTTTCATATTCAAATGCTTTATCAATACAACTCTGAGCATTTTTTCTGCATAGCTGTTGCATTTGCATAAAAGATTTTACACCAGGGTGTAGTTCCAACTTAGGTAATTTATTATTGAGAATCTGAGCAGGAGTGTTTGGGACATACCCTAACCAAAGCTCAAAAGGCTTTTTCTCAGTGACAGAATGAACAGTGCTATTATATGCAAATTCAAGACCAGGCAAAAGAGTGACCCAATCATGAGTAAATCTGTCATTGTCTTTATATTCTAAACCAAAGTCACAATACCTTCTAATCATATCTTCCAGAGTTTGAATCATTCTTTCAGCTAGACCATCAGTCTGAGGATGGTGAGCTGTAGACAATTTTAACTCACAGCCACAAATATCCATCAAAGAGGTCCAAAACTCAGAAGTGAATTTTGGATCCCTATCAGAGATAATGGCTTTTGGAAAACCAATAATATTAAACATGTAAGACCACCATAAGAAAGCTAATTCTTTGGTGGATACATCTTTGTGGGTTGGAATAAATTTGCACATTTTTGTGAATCTATCAACTATTACCCAACAAGAGTTAAAGCTGTCTTTACCTGCAACAGGAAGACCAGTGACAAAATCCATATTAATGATTTGCCAGGGAGCACTAGGTGCTTCAATATGTTGTAATAACCCTGCTCTCTTACCTGTTAACCTTTTAGATTTTTGGCAGGAATCACAAGATTCAACATATAATTTTGTGTCTTCAGACATATTAGCCCACCATGCAGTGTTTTTGATTCTAATCAATGTTTTTTCAAGATCAAAATGACCAGCTAATATGTCATCATGACAAAGTTTGAGGATAGTTTCTTTCATTGAAGGAGGAATAACAATTAAATTGGTAAGCTTCCTTCTATAATATATATAACCATCTTCAATAGAGAAGTTTCCTTTATTTAAAGCATTTTGGTACTTTGCAGGAAGAGTTTTTATTAATGCTTGAATTGAAGCATTCTTAGGATCATTCAAAATAGTAACCAATTTATTTAAATCAGAATCTTTATCATATGAATCTAGTATTAACTGTAATAACTCTTCTTCCATATCAACTATAAATATACCATGGATATGAACAGTATCATCTTCAGGTACATAAGCAGGATTGGAGTCATTATTTGGCAGAGGCAATCTGGAGAGCATATCAACATTAGAGTGAACATTTCCAGCTCTATGGATAATAGTCATCCTTCCTCTGTATTCTTGAACAGCAAGTTGCCACCTGAACATATGTCTGTTAGGTGTCTTGAGGTTTAAGAGAGATTTCACAGCACTACAGTCAGTTACCAACTCAAATTTTTGGTCATCCAAATAGTAATGAAGTTTCTCAAGAGCCCAAAAAACTGCTAAGCACTCCAATTGAGTGGCACCATATTTCAATTCACTATTTCTTAAGGTTCTTGAAATATAACAAATTACAACCTCTGAGGATTTATCATTAATAATTTACTTTTGGTGAAGGGCAGCACCCAGACCAATAAAGCTAGCATCTGTATAAAGGACAAATGGCTTGTTAAAATCTGGAAGAGCCAATATAGGGGCTTTCATTAAGCAACTTTTTAATGTATCAAAAGCTTTCTGAAAGTCATTATTCCAGAGAAAAGCAACATCTTTTCTGGTCAGTTTTGTAAGAGGCAAGGCTATGACCTGATAATTTTTAATATATTGTCTATAATAGCCACACATACCCAAAAAACTTTGGATTTCTCTTACAGAAGTTGGTGCTTTCACATTTTGAATGGCAGCAACTTTATTATGGTCTACACAAATTTGTAAGCCTGACACAACATGGCCAAGGACTTTCAAAGATTGAAAACCAAATTTACACTTTTTTAAAGATAAGGTCATATTGATTTCATCCATTTTTTGGAAAACTCTATTCAAGTGAATCATATGTTCATCAAAAGTTTTAGAAAAAACAATAATATCATCAATATAAACCATGAGCCAACCTTCAATAATTTCTTGATGGAAAGTGTTATCCATGACTTTCTGGAAAACTGAAGGAGCATTTTTAGGGCCAAATGACATCCTAACATACTTATATATTCCCATATGAGTAGCAATAAGTAAAAAATTTTGAGAATTTTTCTCAACTGGAACTTGATGATAACCTTTATTACCATCCAGACAACTAATAAATTTTGCACCTTGCAAGGTAGCATGTATTGAATTAATTCTGGGTAAAGGATAAATATCATCAACAGTATAAGTATTTAAAGCTCTGTAATCTCCACATAATCTAGCTTTATCTTTTTCATAAGAAATCAAGACTGGGGAGATGACACAATATTTGGGGGTTACATCCACTTTCTCAATGATATTCATTTTCAATAATGTTTCAATATTATCTTCAATATCTTTTATTTTTGATGGAGAAGCAGGATATGGGTTTTTCTTAAGGGTAGGAGGAATATCACTCAAATTACAGGATAAGGTAATTTTCATTTCTTCCTGAACAATTCCCAAGACATGAGAACCATGAGCAAAAGCCATAGGGAAAGAGGTAATAGAGGCAAAAATAGAATCTTTTTGTTCACTAGTCAACTGATCACCAAAAGAAGCAGTATTTATTTCATGTAATAAATCATCCATTTCAGTTGTTGTTCTACCTTTACATTGGATCAGTGAGTTACAAGATTTCAACAAATGCCCAGAAGTTCTAGGAGAGGAAATTTTGAATTTCCTTTTCCCATTCATTCCTAAGGTAAAGCAATTATTTGCTGGGTCCAGTTTCACACCAAACATGGTTAAAATATCATTTCCCATAATAAACCAATTGCTTAAATTATCATTTTTCATGACAACAAACTCACAAACAGCTCTGACAAAACCACCATTATATTTGAAGAATACAGAGGTTTTGTATTTGCCAATAGGAAATAAGGTAGAACCATACCCTCTTCATTTCTCAGAAGTTATAGGTAATAATTTACTCAAATATTCCTTATCCACTGAAGCCAAAGCTTTTTCAGATACTACACTTCCTCCAGCACCAGAATCAAGAACTACATCAACATTTTTACCATTAATGATAACAGGTGCCTTTAAAGGGGATATAGGAATAGAATTGTTAGTAATATCTCTAATTATCTCAGCATTTTCTACTGAAGATAAATTCAATACACAATCTTCAGATATATTATTTAAATAATGGACATCATGTTCCAACATTAAAACATCTTTAACAGATTCATTGTCATAGGAGATATTACTTTCACAGTCACTTGAAGAATTATTGACATCAAGTTCAACTTCATCAGTGTCTTCATTATGTTCAACAAGATGAATTTTCTTGTCACAAACATGACCCTTCTGCCACGGTTTGTTACACTTATAACAAGTATTTGTTGCATATTTTTTAGGTGCAACTGGGGCAGAGGGTTTACCAGATTTTTCTGGGAGCTTTGTAGAAGGTTTATTCTGATCATTATAAGATTTACTAAGGTAATTCTTTGGTTCATATCTATGGTTGAGCAGTACTTCATTACAGATATTAATGAAAGAAGAATTTTCCCTTACATGCTCAGTTCTAGCAACAATCAAATCCCTAAGAGAATTTGGTAATTTATACAAGATTTTATCTCTCCAAATATCATAATCCATCTTTGGATCAATTGCTCTAAGGATTTTAGTTATTTTCATCAGAAAAACAATGGGCTTTTCAACAGAGGAGGATACATATCTAGTATTCTCATACAGTCTCTGTTGAGCTAACCTGAATTTTGAACCACCAAACTGATTCTCAATCAAGGATTTCCAATCATTCCATGTATAATGATTGTTATCTAAAAGGACAGATTCATACCACATCAAGGCTACATTGGAAAATAAAGAAATTAGCTTAGAAACAATTTCCTCATCAGGTAGTTTATAAGATCTCTTTAAATTATCAATTCTTTGGATAAAGTGTTGCCAATCAGAGGAAGAATCACCATCAAAGGTAGGATATTGGTCTAACTTAGGCCAATTTTTCTGACTACTGGGATGGTCCACTTTTTGGTTTGAATTATTCATTAGTAATAATTCCTGAAGTTTAGCCAGGTGTTCAGAAATTTCATTATTTACAGAAACAGCTGGTGCATGACCATCACAAGATTTTTCACTAGTAGCAAAAGATTTTACAGACTCATTGTCAGTTTGTTTAATGGTTGAAATATGAGGAAGAAAGGATGAACCTTGCTCAGGTTTTTTCCCTTTATTTTTATGCAGCTTATTTACAGAAATCTCATTTAATTCATTATTGATGGTTAAGGTTGAGAACTTTTCCTGTAGGTCAGACACATAGTTTCTTATTCTTGGAATTTCAGACATCTGGTCATTTACTTTTGCAAGAGATAGAACATTTCTGTCCTCAGAAACTGAGTGTTTGGTACTTAGTGCATGGAAATCATTTTTTAGCTTCTTAAACTCATTTTGCAGAGATTTTATTTCATTCTTGAATGAATAATTTTCCTCAATAAGGGGTTTCAATTCAATCAAGGTCTTATGTAGACTGATATTTCTATCTGAGATAGCTCTATGGTCACTTCTTATTTGTTTTTGTTGACTAAGAACAATATTCAAGGTTTCTTTGATTTTTAAATAAGCTGTATCTTGTACAGAAGAACTCACTTTACATTGCAAGTGTAAATTATTTAATCTATCATTTTCATGGATTAACACATCTCTCACATGTTTGTCTTTCACAATATTAAAATCAAGGGTATCTTTCAATATTTCCTCAGAAGTTTTTTCAATTAAGGTATAGATTTCAGGGGGAACAGAATCATTTTTAATTGCAAGAGAGGGATTAATTAAAGATGTAGAAGTTAAATGTAAAGGTTCATCAAATGACAATTTGCTAATTACATCAATAGGGCTACTAGTTACAGGAAGCTGTCTTTTAACAGGTTTAACTGTTCTTTCACCATGTTCAATAATATTACCTGCAGAAGAAGATTTATTAGAAAACATACCCAAGTGACTATCAACCAAATTACTTACCATGGCAGAGGAGGAAACTTCCCCTGGGACTGGGTTTGGGATTGTGCTTGGGTCTTCTTTCTCCTGCCTTGTTGGTAGGGATGAGGAGGTGGATGGAAATTGGGTGTTCTGGATGGGCCAGGCTGATGATGAGGAGGGTGTTGCACATTCTGTTGGTAGTGACTCATTATATAATCCCATTTCCATTGCTCTACTTCCATAGTATTTGGATTTTGGATGGTTGAGCTGGGTGGCTGTGAAGGTTGAGCCTGAAACTGAGGCTGATTGGGAGGCAACTGAGGAGGGGCCTGGGCCTGAATCTGGTTCCTGAGTTCTTGGACCTGATCCCACAATGTGTCTACCTTTGCTTTGTACATCATATTTTCTGTCTTCAACTCTTTTATATGACTGGATAGGTTGCTGATTTGTTGTGGTAGAGGAAGCTTTTTTATTTTGAAGCCTTTTGGAAGACCTTCTTGAGGCACTAGAGGCTTTACTTCCTTCTGTGGTACTGGGGGAAGGGGGTTTGGTTTGTTTGCATTTCCTGTCATTTCCACATCCTGCAGTATGTGAATTCTTTGTGTTAGTATAAGATTTTTTATGACCAACTTTATAAGAACTTACAGTGTCAGCATCATAGTCAATTTCTATTTCATCCACTTGCATGTTATCCATTTTTTCTGCCAAATTGTTGGACATACTAGTGGGAAGATTTTAATTTACTTATTATTTATTAAAAAAAATAATAAAGGTTAGTCAATAATTGCTCCAAATAAAAAAAAATTTTATTAATTAAATTATAGAAAAAAAATAATTTCAATATAAAGTAATTATTATAAAAAATTAATTTTTTTTTAAAAAAAATAATGGATTGCAAGGTTAAATTGGGAATAACAATCAAGTTAATTCAACCAATTAATTACCAATATTAAATATGGCAATATATTTGGGACTAAGCACAAAGTACTTTTAAGTCAACCAAAATTAACAATAATTAATAATAATAAAAAATTAATTTAATAATTCAATTTGTATTAATAAAAATGTCAATTCTTCTAGGACTAAGAGGATTTAACACTCTATAATGGTCAACTAGGAAAAAAAAAATTAATAATTGAACACTTACACTCAGTGAATCAGCAATTAAGCCACAATCACTGTTATTGCAGTAAAAATATAGTAATATGAGTGAGAGGTGCAAAGGTGAACTTACTATAGTGATCGAAAAATCACTTCATAATAAAAATTAATATAATATAAACCTAAGATATCGAACCCAAGTTTGAAACACAGTCGCGGCAAAAGTTTTGTTTTTGCTAGGTGGTCCGTGCGTTTTGTCATTCGTCGCCAGGCTCGATCGTTGTCGTCGTTTGGAAAGGCCCCCAGTTGTCGGTCAGTCATCTAGAAGAAGGTAAGAAAAATAGGAGAAAAGGTGGAGAGAAGGAGGTGGACAAGGGAAAATAAAAGGAATAATTTGTAATAGTATTTTTAATTTTATTTAAGAGGGAAAACAACGGCGAGCAACTTTGAGAGATGACAAAAGCTTAGTATTTATTAATAATAATATTATTCAATGTAAGGGTTCTGCGCAGAAAACACTTTTAATTACTATCAGACTTAAAGCAACCTTTAATTTGTTTTATAGACTTTTAATTAGATTTGTATTACTAATAAAAAAAATATAAACGTAATAAAATAGTTATTTAATTTGTTGAGTGTTTAATAAGTGATGAGGCTACAGGGGATTATCCAAGGCCCTTTTATAGGCAATGGGTCCTCTGAAGCGCTACTATATTTGTAAATACAATGATTAGAATAGAATAAAACAAATATATCAAAGAGTAAATGAAACATAACAATGTAGAGAAAAACATGAAACAAATAATTAAAACCCCAATTAAGAATCCAATTTCCCCGCCATTAATTCCCAAATCAGTAAGTGAAAATAGTGAATAACTAAACAAGATTGGAACATAGGAACTATGAGAAAAATAATTCCAAACAGATGGTACATTCTGATTAAAGGATATTTTAAGTGAAACAAAAAATACTTTGACGCAACAAAACATGTAATTAATCTCAATTTAGTATAAATTAATTTATTTGTTTTTTCTAACACAATTAAGGGTCAAAAGAAGCGTCATTAATTATTGTTTAGTATTATATGAGAGGTGTTATTTAATATATAAATTTAAATAATTAATTTAAATATATTATAAGTCAATTTTACACTTATAATTATAATATATGTTTTTCAATTAATTAAATATAAATTTATAATTATTAAATACATAAAAATGCGCCCTTATTTGTAGAATATATTATATTATGTTCAATTTAACTGTATATAAAAATTTATATAACCAATAAATTTAATGTAACACTTGTATATAATAAAATACTTATATAATTTTATTATGCAATAAAATATTAAGTTATATTCATTAAATACAATTCTTACCCACTCTTTCAGGTTTTATAAGTTACATATCATATACTGGACTCCTGGAATAGCCTGGCTGACACATATCCTCATTCTGTGATATTTGAGTTCCTTGAATTGAAGCTGCAGGGGTTGATACCTCAGTATCGGGAAGCAAGGGGAAATATGATGGAGTATAAGAAAAATGAGGGTTCGGATTCACAACACCTGGTGCAGAGTTATGAGGGGTTATTCCAGGATTGGGAGGACCAAGGATATTGTGAAAATCCATTATCATTCCCTATCAAAATATGAAAGAAAGTTAGTTTTCAATTAAAAAAACAAAAGAGATATTGAAAAAAAAGATAAAAACTTACCTGAAATATAGAAGAGAAAATAAAAAAAAAAAGATAAAAGAAAAAAAAAATAGTTTTCAAATAAAAAAAAAAGAGATATAGAAATAAAAAATAGGAAAAACTCACCTGTGATATGAAAGACAAAATATTAAAATATTAAAAAAGAATGGAATGAATAAAAAAGGGAAAAACTCACCAGAACAGGGATGGAGAGGAGGATGGAGGGGAATGGCAGGAATGGCGAGAATAGGGGTTGGGAGCGAGAAACGAGGAGGCTGAAAGGGACAGCTACCGTGGGAAAAGCGATTGCGTGACATGTCGCCACATGTCAAAATTAGCGGCAAATCTTTTTTTTGCGCACTAAAATTTATTTTTTTTTGCAAAAAATCCGCAAGCTTTCCCGACTTAGCTGTAAGCGAAAGATACCAGGAAAAAAATGTTAGCAGCTGCTAGCAAGGGACTCTCACAATTGAACAACTTTAGTTTAGTCAGGGGCAGGGATCTGCTAACAGGTATCGGCATTTTTTTTCTGGTGAGGGCGAAGAGCTCAGTAGGGGCAATTACTTTTCTTAGAACCAGAATAATAATTGGTCAGTAGACGAAGACTCAAAGCCACTGTTCCAACCTTTTCAAGCAGCAAGAAAACCATTCTCAATGAATCGCCCTTCTCCGGTTTATAAGATGCTCGCCTCATATCATCCTGTAATTTCGCTAGAAGCTTATTTAAAGAAGCTTACAGGTTGTTCGTCCAGCGATCTTGTCGCAGACTCAGACTCTTCTGAATACCAGCACTTCATATCTTCTTCTATCGTCGGTCTAACTAGCCAACTTGCTAGCGATCTTCAAACTCAATCTATCAAAATAATCAGGCCCGATCCTGCTAGCAATGCAACCATGAATGAAGTCAGGCTTTTGATTTGGTGGTTTTGTTATTTTGAATTGACGGACATTTCTCTCTCCAGGTGATACAATATGTGCAGGCTTGTCTCCTCACCAGACCACGACCGCTACTTGCCACGTCAAACCCACTAAAAAGAAGTAGATCTACTTGTGGACCCCTTTCTTCTGGCAACTTATATAACTCTCATAGCAAAAGCATCCTGATTCTTGGATGTCGTACTGTTAGTCGCAAATTATTGTCTTTGATGGCAAAAAGTTCGTTCCTGAATGATACTCAGGGCTTATGATTTCAATTGTTTTGTTTGGAGAAAGAGCGATGATAGGGATCTTATTTTACCCACCCTAACTCAGGGAAGATTTGGTCCACTCACTTCAAAGCATGTCAACATTGCAAATACGGTAGTCAAATATCTTACCATTTCTCCACTTTTCTCTTTGCTTCTTCAAAGGTTCAATCCACTTTTTATAAAACGTTGGACTTTGTGTTAATCTATTTTTTATGGGGATGACTGGCGGTGGCCGCCTTTGCTTAGGATCGGTCCACAACCACTGATCAACCTTCTTACTGTCCCCATGGCCCTATATGTTGTTCTTGAACCCAGAGAAACACAAAGTTACTTTCAAGTTTCCGGCCTACCTATCCCTGGTCTTCCAATACCCAGACCCGAGGTGTCATCACGTAAAAGAGCTCGTTCTGAAAATGTGGAAGTGACCTATGACGCAACCCTTTTCTCTCCTTCCGAAATCATTTTATATCGATCTCAGCTTTTATATTCAAGACCACACTTGACTTTAGGGAAGAAAAAAATATTGCTAGGATTGTCTCCTACGCGTCAGTATTATTCCTTGATGGATCTATCCAAATTTTATGAATCTCATCTATTCATCTCATCTGAAACCATATTTAGATATACTTTTGAAATTAAGCAAAAGAAAATTTTGCACTGATACGGCACATACTAAGCTTCTTCCTTACATATTTCCCTATCATTTCAATTTATCATTTTCGGTTCTGCTGAACAGTTCACCTGGTTTAATTTGTGTTAATCAAGAAATCAAAAAAGTGAAAAAAGATATGATACCAGATGGTTTGCGTTACTTGCTCTGCAGTAGCCTATTCAAGCAAATTCTTGACATTCCTGCCAGAAATAGAGCAGTCAAAAAATCATTAGCACACTGTTTATCAAAGCACTGCCCGCGAAAGGTCCGTTTTCATGATTCATCCACTTTTTCGAGTGTTGATTGCAATTGACATTTATACATTAATTTTCAATCATGCGCTCATGGGCCTTCAGATTCAAAGTCACTCCCTCACACAGTCAGAGAAGATGGATTTGCTTGAATCAATTGATCTTTTTCCACAAACTAACTTGACATTTGAAAATCCAACTCTGCCGAAAAATCAAGTCGGGTCTTGTGCAAAATCTCATCTCAAGGCTCGTGCCATGAAGATCACATGTAGCGTATGGGAGGTTGAGCAATTCTTGTGGTCCATGATTCAAATATTCGGTCTTGATGGTTGGTGGGGAAAAGGTAGCAAAAAAAACAAAAAGGTTGTCAGAAAGAGTAAGAAAAATCTGCTTATGCAGTTTTGCTTGCTCAAGATTTAATAAAATATCATTTTTCAGATATCAAAAAGATTTTACGACTGGGAAGATTTGAGAATATTTCGTTGGAAAATTTAATCCAAGACTTCGATATATCTGAATGCGAATGGTTAACTGAGTCTTCCAAAGAGAACAATCTTCAACAAAAATTATTAGTCGAATGGAGTTGGTGGTTTTACGTTTCATTCATTGGGGACATTATAAAAGTACGTCATTCTTAAAAAATATAGTGATTGCTGGCTTTTTCAAATGTCTGTTTGTCTATTTGCTAAATATTGTTATTATTATTGCTATTAATTATGGAAAATTATTTTTATTTTTTGATAGACTTCTTTTTTCCTGACCGAATCAAGCGTATATCGCAATCGCATACTTTATTTTCGCCATGATGATTGGGATATCTTTTGCCAACCCTTCATGGAAAACTATCGTGAAAAGTTGTTCAAACCTTTAGATATTAAGGATCCAGTGAGCTTTTGTGTTGATGACTTAATTTCGCTCTATTTGAGACATGCTGATCTTTGTGCTACAAATTGTAGGCTGGATCGAAGCCCGCAACAGAGAAGCAACTAGGTTTCTCCCATATTCGACTTCTTCCTAAAGAAACTGGTGTCCGTCTAATCGCAAATTTAAAGCGCCGTGAACCGATTCACTCGCATGCAAAAGGTAGCACGGAAAAATGTTATGGCATGTCTACCAATCAGAAGCTACACAATATTTTTTCAGCGCTTGTTTATGAAAAAGTGGGTGGAATATTTTTTTGGGTATTTAAAATTTACAACTTAGAGATCATTGCCTTGTTTCATAGCAAACCCATCCCTGCTTGATGGGGGCCTCAATAATGGGTTCAAAAGAGCTTTATCCAAAGGTCAAAGCTTATCGCAATCAGTTGGTCACTTACAATAGAAAACCACTTCGTCCTGAAAATCAAATTCTACCCAAGTTATTTTTCGCTAAAATCGATATTCGCGCTTGTTTTGATACAATAGAGCAAGATAAATTGTTAAATGTGATTGAAAATATTTTCTCTGAGGTAAGTAATTTTCGATACTACCGGTTTTTGTATATCTTACTAAGTGATTTTTATAGGATTCTTATCTAATCCAAAAATATGGAATGATCACGAATTGTAGGGGAAAACCTTTTAGAAAATTTGATCGGCGAGCCATTCCGGTTGGTAAGGTCTACTCAATAGAAATACATACTTAATATAATAGCCAGAGCACGAATAGAACTAATAAAAAATTATGCAGATGAGCCATTTGATTTTGATCAATTGGCTTCTAAACTTGCTGGTTCTGTTCGGAATACAATTTTTGCCGATCAAGTAAATTATCCTACCTCGACAAAGGAATCTATTATGAATCTCTTAAAGGAGCACATCAAAGAAAACACTATCAAGGTTTTTTCGACTTTCTAAGTTGTTAAATTAGTGTTCCAGGAACTGATAAAATAAGATAATTTAGATTGACGGTAGAATATATCAGCAAAAGGTGGGGATAGCCCAAGGATCAATCTTGTCTTCATTGCTTTGCAGGTAAGTGGAGTGTAAATTGGTACTATTTTGCAAGGACACTTGATTGCTTCCCAAGGGAGATCACATCTGACTCTTTCAATAATTGCTACAGTTTGTTCTACGCTCACATGGAGCAGACTCACTTGCGCTTCACTCAATCGGACCATTCTGTAATTTAATAATATATCTCTCTGTGTTCATCTTAAGTATTCAAGTTTCAAATGCTGTAAATGATTACTTACCTATGTGACACAAACCTGTATGTTTCTTTTGGCAGCTTCTAGTTCGATTGATAGATGATTTTTTATTCATCAGTACTTGTAAGGATGATGTTGTCCGATTTGTGAAAACTATGAGTGCGGGACAAGTCGATTACGGATGTTCAATCTCGGTTGGAAAAAGTCTCGTAAACTTTGAATTGACTTTAGAAAACGGAATCGTTGTCCCAAAAACAGAAACACATGGTTAGTAAGGCATACGAATCATTGTTCTTGCTCCTGTTCTTCCTATATCTATTTAAATTAAATTTTTATTCCTCTAACATCACATTATCTAAGATTTTCCGTGGTGCGGGCATTTGATAGATACACGAAAGTTGGAATTTAAGGTTGATTATAGACTCTATAAAGATATACGTATGTAGATTACTACTATAAAAATAATGAAGATCTCTTGGTTACAATTTTTTGTTTGTGAATTTATTTTGATAAATTAATCCACAGATATGGGAGACTCCTTGACTGTGGAGCGAACAAGATTCGGTGGTAGAAGATTTCGAGAAAAAATGTTTCAGTAAGTTTGTTCGAATTTAGTTTAAATTTTGCCAATTGTCTAATATTTTTTTTTGTTTATTTTTCACTTGATTTGTGACAGTTACGTGAGGACAAAGGCATACGAGTTGTATTATGATACGCAATTGAATTCTACTCAAACGGTGTATTTGAATTTTTATCAAGCAATGATGCTCACAGCAATGAAATATGTCACATATATTCGTAATTGGGGGATCAAGCCTTCTAATCAAATCAAGTTTCTTTACCGTAGGAGTTTTTTTTCTTATTTATGAAACCAAGGAGCATACATATCTGGTCAGTTTTAAAGTTTCAATTTGAATCGCAGGTTCGATAGAAAAGATCATACGTTACGCACACAAAACCATAGTTCGGCGTATTGAACTAACTAAAGATAATCCTGGTGTGAAATGGGATGCTAATCGGGCACATGTTTTTTGGTAGGTTAAAGTTCAGCATTTCATAGTAGTAACACATCTGCAACTTGAGCGTCACCTATGTGACCAATCTAAAATTTATATATTTATTTATGCATTTTGTTGGGTGAAATAATATAGGCTAGGCCGGCAAGCATTCAAAAAAGTTTTGGAAAAGAAACCAAGGGGGTTCTTGTGTATTTTGCAGCGTTTGAAGGCTCAAATGAAGGTTAGTCGGGCAAGCTCAAGAAGGATTTCCAATGCGATGAAAAGCGTTTTACGCTCACGATCCAATAAGATGCTTGATAAGTTCAAATATTGACCAAATTACATGGTAAAGATTAACTTATTATCCGCCCTCCACCGGCTTCAAGGAGTTAACGGCTCACACGTTGTGGTGCACGTGATTTTTGGGGCGCAACAATGAGCGTTTACTGTAGGACCTTGACAGTTTTTAGCGATGAGGCCTATTCAATAATGAATGCGCATTGTGTGAGGTTTATACATGGAAAAGACTAAGGAAGTTAGGACTCGTTAGCTAAGTTCATGACGCAAATGGCTGGCTGCACATTGCTCAAGGCTTGTTATTCAATGAGGCCAAGAGGCGCTATAAGGAGTTGTGTGCGATTTTTGTGTAGCTTTTATTGGCAAATTAACTGATTAGAGGGGATAAAGTGAAAAGGAAAATGAAGAAATAACCCCTACAGGGAATGTGAGGGAGGGTAGTGTCACGCATTAGTGACACATGATTAGGGCATCCACAGCCACTGAAGTAACCTCTCAGCAGGTTACAAACACTTGCTGCTACACCCCTGAGCACATTCTTCTTTTCTGCCCTTCTCACATGACTGAACGCCGCATCCTTCTAAAGGCTGCTCAAAAACACAATATCTGCTTCAACACTTCTAATCTTCTTTCCCCGTCTCCCATTGCCCCACTTGTTGCTAAATTTCTTGTTCTATCTGGTAGATTCCCCAATAATGTTCCCCTCTCTCAGTAGTCACTTACAGTTGCTAGTTGTCATTGCCCTTTGTTCTCACCTCCTCCGTTCACCTTACCATGTAAATACTCTCATGTGTCTCTCTCCTTCATGCCCCTCGTCGGGTGAGATTGTAAGAAAAAAAAAAAAAAAAAAAAAAAACACTTGCTGCTGCTCACAGATCACATTGTTTGCAATACTGACAATCCATACAACCATATTCAATGAATTGGCCAAAATTTCCGTGTATTTTTATTGGGCTCACTTGAAACATCAAGTTATTACTCGTTAAAATTCAACTTTTTCACATATTGCTCAAGGTCATGAATGAGTATCGTGACGTGAATGAGGAAGAGTTCACCTTTAGAGTCATCCATTTTGTCTCAGTCATAAAAAAAAAAAAAAAAAAAAAGGAAAAGAAAAAGAAAAAGAAAAAGAAAAAAAGAAAAAAAAAAAAGATGAAAAAAAGAAGATGAAAAAAAAGAAAGAATAAAAAAGAAAAAAGAAAGAAGAAAAAAAAAAATAAAAATAAAGAAGGAAAAAAAATAAAAATAAAGAAGGAAAAAAGAAAGAATGAAAAAAAACAAAAAGAAAAAAAAGAAAAAAGAAAGAAAGAATAAAAAAGAAAAAAGAAAGAAGGAAAAAAGAAAGAAGAAAAAAAAAGAAAAAAGAGACAAGGAAAAAAAATAAAAAAGAAAGAAGGAAAAAAGAATGAGGAAAAAAAATAAAAATAAAGAAGGAAAAAAGAAAAAAAGAAAAAAGAAAGAAGAAAAATAAAGAAAAAAAAGAAGAAAAAAAAACAAAAGGAAAAATAAAAAGAATGAATGAAAAAAAAAGAAAAAAAAGAAAAAAAGAAGGAAGAAAAAAGAAAAAAGAAAGAAGAAAAAAAGAAAGAATGAAAAAAAAAAGAAAAAACAAAAAGAAAGAAGGAAAAAAGAAAAAGGAAAAAAAAAAAAAAGAATAAAAAAGAAGAATAAAAAAACAAAAGAAAAACAAAAGAAAAAAAGAAAGAAGGAAAAAAAGAATAAAAAAAAAACGAAAGGAAAAAAAAAAGAAAAAAAAAAGAAAAAATAAATGAAGAAAAAAAAGAATAAAAAAAAGAATAAAAAAGAAGAAAAAAAAAACAAAAGGAAAAAAAAAAAGAAAAAAAGAATGAAGAAAAAAAAGAAAAAAGAAAGAAAAAAAAGAATGAATGGAAAAAAGAAAAATGAAAGAAGGAAAAAAAAAAGAAGAATAAAAAAACAAAAGCAAAAAAAGAAAAAAAGAAAAAAGAATAAAAAAGAAGAATAAAAAAACAAAAGGAAAAAAAAAAAGAATAAAGAAAAAAAGAATGAAGAAAAAAAAGAATAAAAAAAATAGAATAAAAAAGAAGAAAAAAAAAACAAAAGGAAAAAAACTAAAGAAAAAAAGAATGAAGAAAAAAAGAATGAAGAAAAAAAAGAAAAAGAAAAAAGAAAAAAAAGAAAAAAAAAGGAAAAAAAAAAGAAAAAAAAAGAAGAAAAAAAGAATGAATGAAAAAACTAAAGAAAAAAAAAAAAAAAAAAAGAATGAAGAAAAAAAAGAAAAAAGAAAGAAGGAAAAAAGGAAAAAAAAAAAGAATAAAAATAAAGAAGGAAAAAAGGAAAGAAGGAAAAAAGAAAGAATGAAAAAACTAAAGGAAAAAAAAAAAGAAAAAAAGAATGAAGAAAAAAAAGAAAAAAGAAAGAAGGAAAAAAGGAAAAAAAAAAGAATAAAAATAAAGAAGGAAAAAAGGAAAGAAGGAAAAGAGAAAGAATGAAAAAAGAAAAAAGAAAGAAGGAAAAAAAATAAAAAAAGAAAAAAAGAAGAAAAAAACAAAAGGAAAAAAAAAAGAAAAAAAGAAAGGATGAAAAATAAGAAAAAAAAGAAAAAAGAAAGAAGAAAAAAAAATAAAAAAAAAAGAAGGAAAAAAAGAAAAAAGAAAGAAGGAAAAAAAGAAAAAAGAAAGAAGGAAAAAAAAAGAAGGAAAGAAGAAAAAAAGAAAGAATGAAAAAAAAGAAAGAAAAAAAAGAAAAAACAAAAAGAAAGAAGGAAAAAAGAAAAAGGAAAAAAAAAGAAAAAAAAGAAAATAAAAAATACAGAAAAAAAAAGAAAAAAAAGAATGAAAAAAAAAGAAAAAAAAGAAAAAAGAAAGAATAAAAAAGAAAAAAGAAAGAAGGAAAAAAGGAAAAAACAAAAAGAAAAAAAGAAAAAAGAAAAAAGAAAGAAAGAATAAAAAAATAAAAATAAAGAAGGAAAAAAGAAAAAAGAAAGAAGGAAAAAAGAAAGAAGAAAAAAAAAGAAAAAAGAAAGAAGGAAAAAAAAAGAAGGAAAAAAGAAAGATTGAAAAAAAAAGAAAAAAAAGAAAAAAGAAAGAAGAAAAAAAAATAAAAAAAGAAAAAAAGAAGAAAAAAACAAAAGGAAAAAAAAAAGAAAAGAAGAATGAAGAAAAAAAAGAATAAAAAAAAAACAAAATGAAAAAAAAAGAAAAAAGAAAAGAAAAAAAGAATGAAGAAAAAAAAGAATAAAAAAAAACAAAAGGAAAAAAAAAAGAAAAAAAAAAAGAAAAAAAGAATGAAGAAAAAAAAAGAAAGAAGAAAGAAGGAAAAAAGAAAAAAGAAAGAAGGAAAAAAGAAAGAATGAAAAAAGTAAAAAAGAAAGAAGGAAAAAAGGAAAAAAAAAAAAGAATAAAAAAACAAAAGGAAAAAAAAACAAAAGGAAAAAAAAAGGAAAAAAAAAGAAAAAAAGAATGAAGAAAAAAAAGAAAAAAATAATGAAGAAAAAAAGAAAAAAGAAAGAAGGAAAAAAGAAAGAATGAAAAAAGGAAAAAAAAAGAAGGAAAAAAGGAAAAAAAAAAGAATAAAAAAGAAGAATAAAAAAAAAGATTAAAAAAAAGAAAGAATAAAAAAGAAAAAAGAAAGAAGGAAAAAAGAAAGAAGGAAAAAAAATAAAAATAAAGAAGAAAAAAGAAAGAATGAAAACAAAAGAAAAAAAAGAAAGAATGAAAAAAAAAGAAAAACAAGAAAGAAGGAAAAAAGGAAAAAAAAAAAAAGAATAAAAAAACAAAAGGAAAAAAAAAAACAAAAGGAAAAAAAAAAGAAAAAAAGAATGAAGAAAAAAAAGAAAAAAGAAAGAAGGAAAAAAAGAAAAAAGAAAGAAGAAAAAAAGAAAAAAAGAAAAAAAAAATGAAAAAAAAGAAAAAATAAAAAGAAAGAAGGAAAAAAGAAAAAGGAAAAAAAAAGAATAAAAAAGAAGAATAAAAAAAAAAAGAAAAAAGAAAAAAGAAAGAAGATAAAAAAATAAAAAAAGAAAAAAAGAAGAAAAAAACAAAAGGAAAAAAGAAAAAGAAAAAAAGAATGAAGAAAAAAACAAAAGGAAAAAAAAAGAAAAGGAAAAAAAAGGAAAAAAAGGAAAAAAAAAAAAAGGAAAAAAAAAAGAAAATAAGAATGAAGAAAAAAAAAAGAATAAAAAAGAAGAAAAAAAAAAAAGGAAAAAAAAAAGAAAAAACCAATAGGAAAAAAAAAAAAAAAGAATGAAGAAAAAAAAATAAAAATAAAGAAGGAAAAAAAATAAAAATAAAGAAGGGAAAAAGAAAGAATGAAAAAAAACAAAAAGAAAAAAAAAAAAAAAGTAAGAAAGAATAAAAAAGAAAAAAGAAAAAGGAAAAAAAGAAAAAAGAAAGAAGGAAAAAAGAAAGAATGAAAAAAAAAGAAAAAAGAATGAATGAAAAAAAAAAGAAAAAAAAGAAGAAAGAAAGAAGGAAAAAAAAAAAGAAAGAAGAATTAAGAAAAAAAAGAAAAAAGAAATAAGGAAAAAAGAAAAAAAAGAAAAAAGAAAGAAGAAAAAAAGAAAGAATGAAAAAAGTAAAAAAGAAAGAAGGAAAAAAGGAAAAAAAAAAAAGAATAAAAAAGAAGAATAAAAAAAAAAGGAAAAAAATAAAAGGAAAAAAAAAAGAAAAAAAGAATGAAGAAAAAAAAGAAAAAAGAAAGAATGAAAAAAGAAGAAGGAAAAAAGAAAGATTGAAAAAAAAAGAAAAAAAAGAAAAAAGAAGGAAGAAAAAAAAATAAAAATAAAGAAGTAAAAAAAGAAAAAAGAAAGAAGGAAAAAAAAGAAGGAAAAAAGAAAGATTGAAAAAAAAAGAAAAAAAAATAAAAAGAAAGAAGAAAAAAAAATAAAAAAAGAAAAAAAGAAGAAAAAAAACAAAAGGAAAAAAAAAAGAAAAAAAGAAAAAAATAATGAAGAAAAAAAAAGAATAAAAAAAAAACAAAAGGAAAAAAAAAAAGAAAAAAAATGAAAAAAAAACAAAGAATGAAAAAAAAAGAATAAAAAAAAAGAATAAAAAAGAAGAAATAAAAAACAAAAGGAAAAAAAAAGAAAAAAAGAATGAAGAAAAAAAAGAAAAAAGAAAGAAAAAAGAAAGAATAAAAAAACTAAAGGAAAAAAAAAAGAAAAAAAGAATGAAGAAAAAAAAGAAAAAAAGAATGAAGAAAAAAAAGAAAAAAGAAAGAATAAAAAAGAAAAAAAGAATGAATGAAAAAAAAAAAAAAGAAAGAAAGAAAAAAAAAGAAGGAAAAAAAAAAGAAAAAAAAGAAAAAAGAAAGAAGGAAAAAAAATAAAAATAAAAAAGGAAAAAAGAAAAAAGAAAGAAAGAATAAAAAAGAAAAAAGAAAGAAGGAAAAAAAGAAAAAAGAAAGAAGGAAAAATGAAGGAAAAACAAAAGAAAAAAAGCAAGAAGAAAAAAAGAATGAATGAAAAAAAAAGAATAAAAAAACAAAAGGAAAAAAAAAGAAAAAAAAAAAGTATGAAGAAAAAAAAAGAATAAAAAAAAAAGAAAAGGAAAAAAAAAAGAAAAAAAGAATGAAGAAAAAAAAGAAAAAAGAAAGAAGGAAAAAAAGAAAAAAGAAAGAAGGAAAAAAGAATGAATGAAAAAAAAAGAAAAAAAAGAGAAAAGAAAGAAGAAAAAAAATGAAAAAAGAAAGAAGGAAAAAAAGAAAAAAGAAAGAAGGAAAAAAAAAGAAGGAAAAAAGAATGAATGAAAAAAACAAAAAGAAAAAAAAGAAAAAAAGAATGAAGAAAAAAAATAAAAAAGAATGAAGAAAAAAAAGAAAAAAGAAAGAAGGAAAAAAAGAAAAAAATAAAAAAGAAAGAAGGAAAAAAGAAAGAATGAAAAAAGGAAAAAAGAATGAATGAAAAAAAAAGATAAAAAAGAAGAAAGAAAGAAGAAAAAAAAAAAGAAAAAAAGAATGAAGAAAAAAAAGAAAAAAAGAAAGAAGGAAAAAGAAAAAAAAGAAAAAAGAAAGAAGAAAAAAAAATAAAAATAAATAATGAAAAAAGAAAGAATGAAAAAAACAAAAAGAAAAAAAAGAAAAAAGAAAGAAAGAATAAAAAAGAAAAAAGAAAGAAGGAAAAAAGAAAAAAGAAAGAAGGAAAAAAGAAAGAAGAAAAATAAAGAAAAAAGAAAGAAGGAAAAAAAAAGAAGGAAAATTGAAAGATTGAAAAAAAAAGAAAAAAAAAGAAAAAAGAAGGAAGAAAAAAAATAAAAAAAGAAAAAAAGAAGAAAAAAACAAAAGGAAAAAAAAAAGAAAAAAAGAATGAAGAAAAAAAAAATAAAAAAAAATAAAAGGAAAAAAAAAAAAAATGGAATAAAAGAAAAGAAGAATGAAGAAAAAAAAGAAAAAAGAAAGAACGAAAAAAAAAAGAAAAAAAAGAAAAAAGAAAGAAGAAAAAAGAAGAATAAAAAAAAAAGAAATAAGAAAAAGAAAGAAGGAAAAAAGAAGGAAAAAAGAAAGAATGAAAAAAGAAAAAAAGAATGAAGAAAAAAAAGAAAAAAGAAAGAAGGAAAAAAGAAAGAATGAAAAAAAAAGAAAATAAAAAATACAGAAAAAAAATGAAAAAAAAATGAAAAAAAAAGAATAAAAAAAAAAAGAAAAAAGAAAAAAGAAAAAAAAGAAAAAAGAAAAAAGAAAAAAGAAAAAAAAGAAAAAAGAAAAAAAAAGAATGAATAGAAAAGAAAAAAGAAAGAAGGAAAAAAGAAAAAAGAAAAAAGAAAGAAGGAAAAAAGAAAGAAGAAAAAAAAATAAAAATAAAGAAGGAAAAAAGGAAAAAGAAAAATAAAGAAAACTAAAGAAGGAAAAAAGGAAAAAAAAAAGAAAAAAAGAAAGAAGGAAAAAAGGAAAAAAGAAGAAAAAAAAAAAAAAAGAAGGAAAAAAGAAAGAAGGAAAAAAGAATGTAGAAAAAAAAAAAAAAGAAAGAAGAAAAAAAATAAAAAGAAAGAAGGGAAAAAGAAAGAAGGAAAAAAAAGAAAAAAGAAAAAGAAAAAGAAAAAACAGAAAAAAGAATGAAGAAAAAAAAGAAAAAAAAGAAAAAAGAATGAGGAAAAAAAATAAAAATAAAGAAGGAAAAAAGAAAGAAGAAAGAAGGAAAAAAGAAAAATAAAGAAAAAAAAAGAAGGAAAAAAGAAAGAATAAAAAAAATAAAAATAAAGAAGGAAAAAAGAAAAAAGAAAAAGAAAAAAGAAAAAAGAAAGAAGGAAAAAAGAATGAGGAAAAAAATAAAAATAAAGAAGAAAAAAGAAAAAAGAAAAAAAAGAAAAAAGAAAGAAGGAAAAAAGGAAAAAAGGAAAAAAAAAAAAAGAAAAAAAGAAAGAAGGAAAAAAAGAAAAATGAAAGAAGAAAAAAAAAGAAGGAAAAAAGAAAGAATGAAAAAAAAAGAAAAAAAAAGAAAAAAAAAGAAGGAAAAATAAAAGGATGAAAAATAAAGAAAAATAAAGAAGGAAAAAAGAAAGAATGAAAAAAAAAGAAAAAAAAGAAAAAAGAAAGAATGAAAAAAAGAAAAAAGAAAGAAGGAAAAAAAAAGAAGGAAAAAAGAAAGAATGAAAAAAAAATAAAAAATAAAAAAAAAAAAAAAGAAGGAAAAAAGAAAGGATGAAAAAAAAAGAAAAAAAAGAAGAAAGAAAGAAGGAAAAAAAAAAGAAAAACAAAACAAAAAAAGAATGAAGAAAAAAATAAAAAGAAAGAAGGAAAAAAAAAAGAATGAAAAAAAAAGAAAAAAAAAGAAAAAAAGAAAGAAGAAAAAAAAAAAGAAAGAAAGAAGGAAAAAAAAGAAGGAAAAAAAGAATGAAAAAAGAAAAAAAATAAAAATAAAGAAGGAAAAAAGGAAAAAAAGAACAAAAAGAAAAAATAATAAAAAAGAAGAATAACAAAACAAAAGGAAAATAAAAAGAAAAAAAGAAAGAAGAAAAAAAAGAAAAAAGAAAAAAAAGAAAAAAATAATGAAGAAAAGAAAGAAAAAAGAAAGAAAGAAAAAAGAAAAAAGACAAAATAAAAGGAAAAAAGAAAAAATAAAAAATATAAAAATAAAGAAGGAAAAAAGAAAGAATGAAAAAAAAAATAAAAAAAAGAAAATAAAGAAAAAAAACAAAAAGAAAAAAAAAGAAAAAAAAGAAAAAAGAAAGAAGAAAAAAAGAAAGAATGAAAAAAAAAGAAAAAAAAGAAAAAAAAGAAGAAGAAAAAAAATAAAAATAAAGAAGGAAAAAGGAAAGAAGGAAAAAAGAATGAAGAAAAAAAAGAAGAAAGAAAGAATGAAAAGAAACGAAAAGAAAAAAAATAAAAAAAGAAAGAAGGAAAAAAGAAAGAATGAAAAAAAACAAAAAAGAAAGAAGAAAAAAAATAAAAATAAAGAAGGAAAAAAGAAAGAAGAAAAAAAATAAAAAAAAAGAAGGAAAAAAGAATGAATTAAAAAAAAAGAAAGAAAAAAAAAAGAAAAAAAAAGAAAAAAAAAGAAAAAAAATAGAATAAAGAATAAAAAAGGAAAGAAAAAAAGAAGAAGAATAAAAAAAGAAGAATAAAAAATAAAAAAAATAAAAATAAAGAAGGAAAAAAGAAAAAAAAAAAAATAAAGAAGGAAAAAAAATAAAAATAAAGAAGGAGTAAAGAAAGAATGAAAAAAAAAGAAGAAAAAAGAAAGAAGAAAAAAAAATAAAAATAAAGAAGGAAAAAAGAAAGAATGAAAAAAAACAAAAAGAAAAAAAAGAAAAAAGAAAGAAGAAAAAAAATAAAAAATAAAGAAGGAAAAATAAAGAAGAAAAAAAAGAAAGAATGAAAAAAACAAAAAGAAAAAAAAATGAAAGAAGAAAATAATAAAAATAAAGAAGGAAAAAAGAATGAATGAAAAAAAAAGAAAAAAAAGAAAAAAGAAAGAAGAAAAAAAACAAAAAGAAAAAAAAGAAAAAAAAGAAAAAAGAAAGAAGGAAAAAAGAAAGAATGAAAAAAGAAAGAATGAAAAAAACAAAAAGAAAAAAAAGAAAAAAAGAATTAAGGAAAAAAAGAAAAATGAAAGAAGGAAAAATGAAAGAATGAAAAAAAACAAAACGAAAAATAACAAAAAAGAAGAATAAAAAAACAAAAGAAAAAAAGAAAGAAGGAGAAAAAGAAAAAAGAAAGAAGAAAGAAGGAAAAAAAAAAGGAAAAAAGAAAAATGAAAAAAAACAAAAAGAAAAAAAAATTAAAATAAAGAAGGAAAAAAGGAAAAAAAAAGAACAAAAAAACAAAGGAAAAACAAAAGAAAAAAAGAAAGAAGGAAAAAAAGAAAAAAGAAAGAAGGAAAAAAAAGAAGGAAAAAAGAAGAAAAAAAAACAAAAGAAAAACAATAGAAAAAAGAAAGAAGAAAAAAAAAGAAAAGGAACAAAAAAAGAAAAAAAGAATGAAGAAAAAAAAGAAAAAAGAAAGAAGGAAAAAAGAAAAAAGAAAAAAAAATAAAAATAAAAATAAAGAAGGAAAAAAGGAAAAAAAGAACAAAAAGAAAAAATAATAAAAAAGAAGAATAAAAAAACAAAAGGAAAAAAAAAAGAAAAAAAGAATGAAGAAAAAAAAGAAAAAAAGAAAAAAGAATGAATAAAGAAAAAAAAGAAAAAAAATAAAAATAAAGAAGGAAAAAAGAAAGAATGAAAAAAAAAATGAAAAAAACCAAATTAAAGAAAAAAAAAGAAGGAAAAAAAAAGAAAGAAGGAAAAAAGAAAGAATGAAAAAAAAAGAAGAAAAAAAATAAAAATAAAGAAGGAAAAAAGAATGAATGAAAAAAACAAAAAGAAAGAAGGAAAAAAGAAAGAATGAAAAAAAAGAAAAAAAAAAAAAGAAAAAAAAAAGAATGAATGAAAAAAAAATAAAAAAAATAAAAATAAAGAAGGAAAAAAGAAAGAATGAAAAAAAAGAAAGAAGAAAAAAAACAAAAATAAAGAAGGAAAAAAGAAAGAAAGAAAAAAGAATGAAGAAAAAAAAGAAAAAAGAAAACAAATAAAAATAAAGAAGGAAAAAAGAAAGGATGAAAAAAAAGAAAAAAAAGAAAAAAAGAATGATGAAAAAAAAGAAAGAAAGAAGGAAAATAAAAAGGAAAAAAGAATGAATGAAAAAAAAAAGAATAAAAAAGAAGAATAAAAAAACAAAAGGAAAAAAAAAGAAAAAAAGAATGAAGAAAAAAAAGAAAAAAAAGAAGGAAAAAAGAAAGGATGAAAAAAAAAGGAAAAAAAGAAATAAGAAAGAATGGAAAAAAATAGAAAAAAAAAGAAGGAAAAAAGAAAAAAAAAAGAAAAAAAAAGAAGGAAAAAAGAAAGGATGAAAAAAAATGAAAAAAAAGAAGAAAGAAAGAAGGAAAAAAAAAAAAAGAATAAAAAAGCAAAAGAAAAACAAAAGAAAAAGAAAGAAGGAAAAAAAGAAAGAAGAAAGAAGAAAAAAAAAAGAAGGAAAAAAGAAAGAATGAAAAAAAAAGAAAAAAAAAGAAGGAAAAATAAAAGGATGAAAAAAAAGAAAAATAAAGAAGGAAAAAAGAAAGAATGAAAAAAAAAGAAAAAAAAGAAAAAAGAAAGAATGAAAAAAAGAAAAAAGAAAGAATGAAAAAAAGAAAAAAGAAAGAAGGAAAAAAAAAGAAGGAAAAAAGAAAGAATGAAAAAAAAAAGAAAAAAGAAAAAGAAAAAAGAAAAAAAAAGAAAAAAAAAGAAGGAAAAAAGAAAGGATGAAAAAAAAAGAAAAAAAAGAAGAAAGAAAGAAGGAAAAAAAGAATGAAAAAAGAAAAAAAATAAAAATTAAGAAGGAAAAAAGGAAAAAAAGAACAAAAAGAAAAAATAATAAAAAAGAAGAATAACAAAACAAAAGGAAAATAAAAAGAAAAAAAGAAAGAAGAAAAAAAAGAAAAAATGAATGAAGAAAAGAAAGAAAAAATAAAAAATAAAAAAATAAAAATAAAGAAGGAAAAAAGAAAGAATGAAAAAAAAAAAAATAAAAAAAAGAAAATAAAGAAAAAAAAAGAAAAAAAAGAAAAAAGAAAGAAGAATAAAAAGAAAAAAGAAAGAAGAAAAAAAGAAAGAATGAAAAAAAGAGAAAAAAAAGAAAAAAAAGAAGAAGAAAAAAAATAAAAATAAAGAAGGAAAAAGGAAAGAAGGAAAAAAGAATGAAGAAAAAAAAGAAGAAAGAAAGAATGAAAAAAAACGAAAAGAAAAAAAAGAAAAAAAGAAAGAAAAATAAAAAAAAAGAAAGAAGGAAAAAAGAAAGAATGAAAAAAAACAAAAATAAAAAAAATAAAAAAGAAAGAAGAAAAAAAATAAAAATAAAGAAGGAAAAAAGAAAGAAGAAAAAAAATAAAAAAAAAGAAGGAAAAAAGAGTGAATTGAAAAAAAAAGAAAGAAAAAAAAAAGAAAAAAAAAGAAAAAAAAAGAAAAAAAATAGAATAAAGAATAAAAAAGGAAAGAAAAAAAGAAGAAGAATAAAAAAAGAAGAATAAAAAATAAAAAAATAAAAATAAAGAAGGAAAAAAGAAAAAAGAAAAAAAATAAAAATAAAGAAGGAAAAAAAATAAAAATAAAGAAGGAGTAAAGAAAGAATGAAAAAAAAAGAAGAAAAAAGAAAGAAGAAAAAAAAATAAAAATAAAGAAGGAAAAAAGAAAGAATGAAAAAAAACAAAAAGAAAAAAAAGAAAAAAGAAAGAAGAAAAAAAAGAAAAAAAAAAGAAGGAAAAATAAAGAAGAAAAAAAAGAAAGAATGAAAAAAACAAAAAGAAAAAAAATGAAAGAAGAAAATAATAAAAATAAAGAAGGAAAAAAGAATGAATGAAAAAAAAAGAAAAAAAAGAAAAAAGAAAGAAGAAAAAAAACAAAAAGAAAAAAAAGAAAAAAAGAATGAAGGAAAAAAAGAAAAAAGAAAGAAGGAAAAAAGAAAAAATGAAAAAAGAAAGAATGAAAAAAAAACAAAAAGAAAAAAAAGAAAAAAAGAAAAAAGAAAGAAGGAAAAAAGAAAGAATGAAAAAAAACAAAATGAAAAATAACAAAAAAGAAGAATAAAAAAACAAAAGAAAAACAAAAGAAAAAAAGAAAGAAGGAGAAAAAGAAAAAAGAAAGAAGAAAGAAGGAAAAAAAAAGGAAAAAAGAAAGAATGAAAAAAAACAAAAAGAAAAAAAATTAAAATAAAGAAGGAAAAAAGGAAAAAAAAAAGAACAAAAAAACAAAGGAAAAACAAAAGAAAAAAAGAAAGAAGGAAAAAAAGAAAAAAGAAAGAAGGAAAAAAAAGAAGGAAAAAAGAAGAAAAAAAAAGAAAAGAAAAACAATAGAAAAAAGAAAGAAGAAAAAAAAAAACAAAAGGAAAAAAAAAAGAAAAAAAGAATGAAGAAAAAAAAGAAAAAAGAAAGAAGGAAAAAAGAAAAAAGAAAAAAAAATAAAAATAAAAATAAAGAAGGAAAAAAGGAAAAAAAGAACAAAAAGAAAAAATAATAAAAAAGAAGAATAAAAAACAAAAGGAAAAAAAAAAGAAAAAAAGAATGAAGAAAAAAAAGAAAAAAAGAATGAAGAAAAAAAAGAAAAAAGAATGAATGAAGAAAAAAAAGAAAAAAAATAAAAATAAAGAAGGAAAAAAGAAAGAATGAAAAAAAAATGAAAAAAACCAAATTAAAGAAAAAAAAAGAAGGAAAAAAAAAGAAAGAAGGAAAAAAGAAAGAATGAAAAAAAAAGAAGAAAAAAAATAAAAATAAAGAAGGAAAAAAGAATGAATGAAAAAAACAAAAAGAAAGAAGGAAAAAAGAAAGAATGAAAAAAAAGAAAAAAAAAAAAAGAAAAAAAAAAGAATGAATGAAAAAAAAATAAAAAAAATAAAAAAGAAAGAAGAAAAAAAAATAAAAATAAAGAAGGAAAAAAGAAAGAATGAAAAAAAAGAAAGAAGAAAAAAAACAAAAATTAAGAAGGAAAAAAGAAAGAAAGAAAAAAGAATGAAGAAAAAAAAGAAAAAAGAAAAAAGAAAACAAATAAAAATAAAGAAGGAAAAAAAAAGAAAAAAAAGAAAAAAAGAATGATGAAAAAAAAAAGAAAGAAAGAAGGAAAATGAAAAGGAAAAAAGAATGAATGAAAAAAAAAAGAATAAAAAAGAAGAATAAAAAAACAAAAGGAAAAAAAAAGAAAAAAAGAATGAAGAAAAAAAAGAAAAAAAAAGAAGGAAAAAAGAAAGGATGAAAAAAAAGGAAAAAAAGAAATAAGAAAGAATGGAAAAAAATAGAAAAAAAAGGAAGGAAAAAAGAAAAAAAAAGAAAAAAAAAGAAGGAAAAAAGAAAGGATGAAAAAAAACGAAAAAAAAGAAGAAAGAAAGAAGGAAAAAAAAAAAAGAATAAAAAAGAAGAATAAAAAAACAAAAGAAAAACAAAAGAAAAAGAAAGAAGGAAAAAAAGAAAGAAGAAAGAAGGAAAAAAAAAGAAGGAAAAAAGAAAGAATGAAAAAAAAAGAAAAAAAGAATGAAGAAAAAAAAAAGAAAAAAAAAGAAAGAAGGAAAAAAAAAGAAGGAAAAAAAGAAAAAAAAGAAAAAAGAAAGAAGAAAAAAAAGTAAAAATAAAGAAGGAAAAAAGAAAGAATGAAAAAAAACAAAAAGAAAAAAAATAAAAAAGAATAAAAAATTAAAAAATTAAAAATAAAGAAGGAAAAAAGGAAAAAAAAAAGAATAAAAAAGAATAGAAAAATAAAAATAAAGAGGGAAAAAAGAAAGAAAAAAGAAAGAAAAAAAAGAAAAAAAAAGAAAAAAAAAGAAAAAAAATAGAAAAAAAAGAAAAAAGAATAAAAAAGGAAAGGAAAAAAGAAAAATAAAGAAAAATAAAGAAGGAGAAAAGAAAGAATGAAAAAAAACAAGAAGAAAAAAAATAAAAAAAAATAAAAAAAAATAAAAATAAAGAAGGAAAAAAGGAAAAAAAAAGAATAAAAAAGAATAGAAAAATAAAAATAAAGAGGGAAAAAGAAAGAATAAAGAAAGAAAAAAATAGAAAAAAAATAGAAAAAAAAAGAAAAAAGAATAAAAAAGGAAAGGAAAAAAGAAAAAAAAATAAAAATAAAGAAGGAAAAAAGAAAGAAAAAAAAAGAATAAAAAAAGAATAAAAAAAGAAAGGAAAAAAGAAAAAGAATAAAAAAAGAAGAATAAAAAAATAAAGAGAAAAAAAAAATAAGAAGAATAAAAAAAGAAAGGGGAAAAAATAAAAAAGAAAGAAGAAAGAAGAAAAAAAATAGAATAAAATAGAATAAAAAAGAATAAAAAAAGTATCATTAACTCCTCAAATCACCTTCAAGTTATTATAAAGAGATTTGTCAGTTATAAGTAAAAACCCCGCTGACTGTAATGTATTCAATCACCTGTCCCAAGTGATTGATAGATGAAATAGTTAAATGGGTTTTAACACAAATATCAATATAATAAGTTAAAGATAAGAAAATATAAAAATGACCAATCAGTTTTTGTTAATGGAAAAATATAAGATTGGATTGCAAAGTGCCATTTAACAGTTTTACTAATAAAATAATACCTTTAAGTTATTATAAAGAGATTTGTCAGTTATAAGTAAAAAACCCATTGACTGTAACATATTCAATTACCTAATAGACATAGTAATTTTAGTTCTAATAAAAAAATTAGTGGTGCAATGCTTTTACCTGTCTCCAGTGATTGATAGATGAAATAGTTAAAGAGGTTTTAACTCAAATATCAATATTATAAGTTTAAGTTAAGAAAATATAAAAATGATTAATCAGCTTTGGTTAATGGAAAAATATAAGATTGGATAAAGAAATAGAGCAAACAGCATTCACTATATATAATCTCATATTATCATTATACACCCTGACTAACTGATCACGTCTTAAATCAATACTCAGTGTCAAGGGGTCCTTTTGGTCTAGAAGATTTTTTTTGAGGTTTATACAAGGAATTTACGGGATTAAATGGACTCTCAAGACAATGTATGTATTTCTTTATCACTTTGATTATTTTACTCAAATAATAAGAGGTAAAGTCAAATATTAATATAAATTATAGATTAGAATTACGTTGATGTAAATACAAATCATATAAAGTATAGAAATAATAGTAGTATTTTAAATGTAAAAAGTAAAGTGATGAAGGAATGTTTTTAAAAGCACAAAGTGGAGGCCTTTTATAGGCAAAACATGAGGGAATAAAAGGCCCGGAATTTACACCATCTACTGTAAGAATGTGAGAAAGTAGGTGACTAAAAGGAGTACATATATGACATAAGAAAATAAATTAATTAATACGTCAACAAGGGCATCAATTTTATTAGTAATAAAGTATGAGTTCCTTGTCACAATTAATTACATCAAAATAAAATTAATTATATTAATTTCACGGGATTCCAGATCTCTCAATGAAGTAATATAATAATCTTAAGGTTTTTCTTTATTATAATTTTATTATAAATTTTTATTGCCAATCAAACTTATACTATTGAGCAAGGTGTTAGGGAGTAAAATTGTAGGGGACATTTATTTACATTATTTATACTACTTAATGTACTTAACTAGTTAGTTGTAAGTAATACTTAAGTATATAAATAATGAATTGTTAGTAAGAAGAAAGGGCGTGGCTTCAACTCAGTAAAATAATTAACTATTTTACCAGGTAAGTCTAGTAGCCTGGCTGACACTCAGTATATATCAATCAATGTGTTAAGCACGTGTAGAAAACCCAAGAACATTAGTGCCTAACAACCAGTCTCCTTCAATAAAAAGAAAGGAAAAAAATAAAAAAGATAGAAGAAAAAAAATAGAAAAAAAAGAAGAATAAAAAAATAAAGGAAAAAAAAAAGAAAGAAGAAAAATAAAGAAAAAAAAAGAAAGCAAAAAAAATAAAAAAGAAAGAAGAAAAAAAAGAAAAAAAAATGGAAGAATATAAAAAAGAAGAATAAAAAAAGAAAGGAAAAAAATAAAAAAGAAAGAAGAAAAAAAATAAAAATAAAATAAAAAAGAATGAAGAAAAAAAATAGAAAAAAACGAAAAAAAAGAATAAAAAAAGAAAGGAAAAAAAATAAAAAAGAAAGAAAAAAATTAGAAAAAAAAAGAAAAAAAAAAGCAAGAATAAAAAAAGAAAGGAAAAAAAATAAAAAATAAAAAAAAGAGAAAAAAGAAAAAAAAAGAAAAAAAAAGAAGAATAATAAAAGAATGGAAAAAAAAGAAAAAATAAAAAAAATAAAAACAAAGAAAAAAAAAGAAAAAAAAGAATAAAAAAGAATAAAAAAGAATAAAATGAAAAAATAATAAAAATAATTAAAAAAAGAAAAAGGAAGAAAATGAAAATAAATAAAAATAAAAATTAAAAAAAATGAAGAATAAAAAATTAAAAAAAATGAAAAAAATAGATAAAAAATGAAAAAAATGAAATAATAAAAGATGAAAGATAAAAAAAAAAAAGAAAAAGAAAAAGAAATAAAAGAAAAAAACCAGAAATTCCGCAATTAAATTAATTGGGGATAAAAATTCTTATACCCCAATTATCTGCCACAATTTTTTTTGCTAATAATTGGGTTATTTGACATTTTACATGTCCAAGTTGACCTCTTATCCAACATTTTTCTACTCAATCTTTCATAACAACATATTCAACAACTCTCTGTCATAACCACATATTGTCCTACTTTCATTCATAACCACATCTTTGACTACTCTCTGTATATGCCTTTTACCTTGCTGCACACTCCCATTCTCATCTCATCCTGTCTATTCTCTCCATTCAGAACACTTTGCTATCTCATCTGCTTATTTTTTCTCCTTTTCATCTTCAATTATCTTAACATGCCCCATCATCATAGATCTTCTCAAAGGAAGCCTTCCCCTCAGTTGTCCTTCAAATTGCACTACTCCCTTTTTCCCTCGCTCATCCAAGAAATTAAAGACAATTAAATTAAAAAAATAATGATCATCTCATTCTTATCAACAGGCTGAAAACTAAATCTAACTATGATTCTTGTTTTGGTACTGAAAATGCAACTAAAGTAGGACAGCCCCCTGCATCAAAAGTTAATGGTTATCTACTAATTGCCAATAAATTATGGAATATGACCAAGTGAAGGATAGATCTTTTACCTAAACTGATGTCTGAACATTTCAAGAATTACCAATCCAAATACAAGAAGGAAAAGACTCTTTCATCTGACACTGGTTTTGGTATTACCAACATTGATATTAGTAAGGGCATAAAATCCATAGATGATAAACTTGAATCTATATGTCCTTAATTCAAAGAAATGGATGCTATTTTTGAAGAGAGAGCTGATGCTAATTCTAAAAAAATGTTGGATGGTGAAGATGCTATCTCCGAACATGATTTTGAAAGAAATATTTTTCCTTCTTCTTTTACTCAAGCCTCCCATCATTTAACTTCCACAAATCAAGATATCTTTTCAATAGATCTTTATGGAGATTAAAACCAACCCAATATAACTCAAGTATTTTTTTCTTCTTTTATCTTACCAATTATTTTTTTTATTTACATTTTCTTATTTCTAAAAAGGCAGAAGAACAAACACAGGAGCCACAATCAACAGAGTCAGAAACCAGCAACAATGATGAGGAGGAAAATGTGACCTTTAACAAAAAGAAAAGGGCTTTAAGTAGTCTAAAATTCCACTCTCAAAGAATAAGAAAAAGTGATACTTCATCTCAAACCCCTTTTTATTCTATCAAAGAATTTTTGGAGAAATGTGATGCTGTTAAGTGATACCATACCTCTTAATACTTTACTCTGCTTTTCTTCTACTTTTTGTTAATATTTCTTATCACTCTAGAACAAGTGGAAGTTGCTAAAGAGACTCTAAAGTTTAAAAAGCGAAAATGCAAGCTCTCTTTAAGGAGAGATGATAGGGCACAAGACTTTGAGTAGAAAAATTATGAGCTCTCTTTACAGATGTATGATATGGCACAAGGCTTGGAGCAGAAGAAATTTGAGCTAACTCTAAGTATTGAAAAATCAAAGAAAGAAGAGAAAACACTCAAGCATCAAAACTTAATGAAACAGATGAAATTTAAGCATGATCTCAAAGAAAATTCAAAGAAGAAATTTTTTTCAATGGAATGTGTTAAATCCAATAAATCTTATGAGGAAATTGAATGTCTAATGAAATTTTTAAATGACTAGTTTGTTTTATTTCTTTCATACTTCAACTATTCATAATTATTTGTACATAAAGTTTTACAATAATTTCCTGTATTTTATTACTCTATCCATCATTAGTTGAATTTTGGTATTTTAATTTTAAAAATTCTTTTTTAAATAAATTTTTGAAGTCTCATTTGAAAATTTTCAAATACCCCCCTGCATTTTTTTGAAGTAAGGGGTGTGTATCACCAAAATTCTTTCAAGTCAAGAATCTTGAAAGTCTTATGAAAATTTGGCATTACTACCCCTTGCATTTTATGGGTATCACCAAAGTTCTTTCAAGTCAAGAATTTTTCAAGTCTTATAAGAAATTTTGGAAATACTCCCCCCTGCATTTTATTGAAGTAAGGGATGGGTATCACCAAAATTTCAAGTCAAAAATATTACATGTCAGATTTGATAATTGGGCAATACTCCTTCCCTCTTCATTTTAATTAAGTAAGGGGTAGGAATCACCAAAATTTAATATAATTACATAAATTAATATATAAACAACTAATATATATCAGTTTCCCTAGTTTTAAAGTAATGACAATTCTTCTAGACAAAATTTGGATAAAATCTAGAAACAAATGTTTGGGAATTTCAAAAAGTGTAGGCCAAGGAACCTCATGAAAAAATAAATGTTTTCATGATTCACATTTATACAACACAAGGTCATTGGCCCATTACTTTAATTTAGGGATTTGAAATATAAAAGTTATTTATAAAAAAATTATGAAAAAATAAAAAATATTTGATGACTCTACTCATCCCCATACTTTTTTGATCTACATAAAGTTTTTTTATATTTGTTAAATTTACCTTCTTTTTTACCTTGTTTATTTGGTGGATTAATGTTTGACTGATTTGAAATGAACATCTGAAATGTGTAAACTCTTGACAATATTCCAAGCCATGTGGAGCTTTGGTTGTTTGGTGATGATCCTGAGAAGAGTTCCAAATTAATTTGATCACACCATTTCCCGAACCAAAATCAATCATTCACTGATGGTTTTAAAATATAAGCCATGCCCTTTTATTTTAGCTGGAGATGGTATTGGTTGCGCAGTATTGGATTGATATATGAGAAAATTCCAAAAGTAAGATAATTGGTGTCATTCCTATTGATATGAATCTTATTGTGAAATACTGAATGAGTAGTTATAACATTTTAAAATAAAAGATATTGGTTGTTAATTTCTTCCCATTCCGGGTCACACCAATTTGGTATTCCAACTTTGGTAGCAAGTTGATGATTCTTTTCAAAATATTTATTGCAGATTTTTTTGAGGCAAAGAGCAAGCAAAGTATTAAAAGAAGGTAAGGTGTCCCATAAGCCAAAAACATCATATTTTTCATGTTTAGATAATTTTTTAAGTAAAGAATAGATGCATATGGAAATAAAATTAGTGTCATGATTTTAAGAATGAAACATATATTTTCAGACATACCAAGAAAATAGCCTTTAACAAATCCTGGTCTCCAACCAAATCCAATCATAATACCACCCAACAAATTTGTATTCCTTATTGGTAAGCAAATCAAAGCCATTTGATATAGTGTTATCATGAGATTGAATAGTTAATTAAAGATTTCATCTTTTGAACCATTAAAAGAATGATTTTTATAAATAAATTGAGGTTTAAAAGAATTACTGATAACTGTTTTAATTTCATTGTCTCCTGATTTTTGGTTAAATATTTTAAATCTTCTGGTAACTCATTTGGATAAGAATTTTTTTGATCCACTCTATTTTTATAGTACTTGATATTTGATATATGGCTAAATAAACAATCCAAATGAATTTTCTTTCTTAAATTTCTTTTATTCTGCTGAGTTCAAACATCATTATTTTTTTTTTGATATTTTGGATGATGATTGAAGTGAAGTTGAATTTGAAAAAGATGATAAAGATGATAAAGAGGATGAAGATAGAGAATTAAAAGGTGATTCTGACAAAATAGACATTTTTTTCTCTGAACAAAAAAAAATTTGTGTCAAAAACCAAAAAAAAAAGGCAAAAAAGTAAAACTCACAAAATTTAATTTGTTTATTCAACCTTAAGAATTTTATTGATAAAAATTAATCCAAAAAAAATTTTTTTAAAAAGAAATTAAATACTAAAACTTTCCTTGAAAAAAATAAAATAAAAATAAAACAAACATGAGTAAAATTATTTGCCAAAAAAAATGAATTTTAAAGTTATTTGTGGTTAGATATATCACCTAAAGTCCTTGAAAAAAAATGATAAAAAATGATAATCAAAAAAATAAACCAAAAAAAATAATTTGTATCAGAAATTTTTTTCCCAAAAATAAAAATAAAAATTATAAACACACCAAATTTATTTTTGATTCAGCTTCAACCATAATTTTTTTTTATAATATTCTGTAAAAGAAAAACAAAAAAAAAATTTGTATCAGAAAATTTTTCCCAAAAATAAAAATAAAAATAAGAAACACACCAAATTTATTTTTGATTCAGCTTGAACTGTAAAATTTTTTTCTTATAATATTCTGGAAAAAAAAAATAATGTTAATAAAAATAACAAAGATTTTCTTTTACATACACCCATATTACCCCTCCTTTTCTGCCTCATTTACCTCTTTTTGGTGTCCTCAAACCCCCCTCCCCCTTCTTGATCTCCTCAAAACCCCCTTCTCCCCTTTTTCCTCCCTTGAGGCGCCTTTTCCCCCCTTTAGGCTATCTCACAATACTCCCCCTCCCCTCCACCTTCACCTTGCCTCCTCCCCCCTTTAACTAGCTAACAAATTTCTATGCAATTTGTTTAGTAATAGAAAATTTGGAGCAGCACCAATTGTTTATTACTAAATGATTAGAGAAGCACCAATCATTTATTACTAAACAATTGGAAGAACCAATCATTAAATACTAAACAATTTGCAGCACCAATCATTTAATACTAAACAAATCACATAGCAATTTGTTAGCTAATAGATAAAGGGTGGAGGTGAGGTGAGAGGGGAGGGAGGAGGGGGGGAAAGGGATAAGGGGGGAGGGAGGGAGGTCAGGAAGCGGTGGAGGGGAGAGGGAGAGGGGAGAGGGGGGATGAGGGGGGAGAGTTGAGAGGTGGTCTAAAGGGGGAAAAGGGCCTAAAGGGGGCAAGGGGGGGCCTAAAGAGAAAAAAAAGAGCACCTAAAGGGGGGAAAAGGTGAGGAAGAGAATAAGGGGGGAAAGGGGGGATTGAGGCAGTCAAGAAGGGGGGAAAGGAGGGAAAAAGAGCAGGAAAAGAGAGAAAAGAGGGAGAGAACAAACCAAAAAAAATTAGTTTAACCTTGGAAGAAAATAAATGAAGCACTCACAAAAAAAAAATCACAAAAAAATCAAAACAAAACAAAAACAAAAAAAAGCAAAAAAAAATCATGATTAGCAAATAAAAAATCAATAAAAATGAAAAAAATGACTTACCTGGTGAAATGAGTTAAAAAAATGCAACCAAAATATTTGAGGTATGTTTGAGGAGAGGAGGAAAAGGATATGAGTGAAGAATGAAAAAAGAAAAACTGAAAAAATATGTGATTTCAGAAAATATGCAATTTCATGTTGATCTGGTGAAAGAAAACTAGTGAGCCATCCAAAAAAGAAATATTCACCATAAATTTAAAATAAAAATAAATATGCAAAAAAAAAAAAAATACCAACCCAAGTGAATAAAGTATATAAAGTGGACATTTGGAGAGTATGAAAACAAAGAATTAAAAGGCTTTTGTGTCAAAATGGTGGAGGGTGATAGGCATAATGACAGAACATATGCTGGTTGAATGAATGTTTTGTGATTCAAGGGAGGGGAGGGCTGGTGCTGGTTCAGGATCCTCTTCTTCATAAAGATCATTTCACTCATCCTTTAAATCAGCTAAGAAATTGTGTAGCATAACACAAGTCATGATCCAATGATTTGTAGTTTTGATCTCCAATTTTTTTTGAAATTGCACCTCACAATATGGGGGCCGACTTGCTAGTGAGTCTGAAACCTTGGACCCAAACTCACCCCAGATTGAACACACATTGAGCTATTGAAAAAGGAACCATACAATCAGGGATGAAAACCACTCAGAAGAATGGTTTTAGGTGGGTGTTCAGGTAGAGTTCAGTCTGAGTTCCATCTGAGTTCCATCTGAGTTCAGTTTGGGGACTTTCTAGCAAGTCCACCCCCTATATTGCGTAGTGTTGGATTCTGAGCTCCTGGAGACTAGAAAATCTTCCCTTTAAAATACAAATAGCATGTTAAATCCGTACTCTTGATTGGGAAAGGCGATAATTAAAGGTGGTTCTGGGGTCATTTTCTAAATTTGCACCATGGAAAGCAGGTATAATGTACTTTCCACTTGCATATGCTGAGTCTGCAAGGAAGTGCTGAGATTTGTCAAAGTATGAGTCAAGAGTTTGAGAAATCTTCATTCTTTGGAGGACGGAATAGTCATGACATGAGCCAGGGAAGCCACTATGAAAAGGAATAAACTTTTTGTTGACATCACAGACAAGTTGAACAGCAATAGAGTATCTACAAAGAAGATAAAAAGTTAGTTTATGAAAGATGTGAAATTGGAGAAAATTTTGAAGAAACCTTTTTTTGTGATCAAAATAATGGTTGCCATCATGAGAAGGCTTTTGACTCAAAGGTATAGTTGTGACATCAACAAAACCTACACATCCAGGGAAACCTTCAGCTTGCATTACTTGAGAGGATTCAAGTCGCTGTTGTGAAGTTGGCCAAGAAAGTGTTTGAGACTTGAGAGAAAGGATAGCAATCATACAGCTCTTGGTGTATAATATCACCATACCATATCCTATGTTAAAGATATTATCCAAACGTCTTACAGCAGCACCAAATCCATTAGAGCCAAAGCAACATAGTGCAACAGCAAGTTGAATAGTAGGATCACACTGTTTATTTTGAGAATAGTTATGAAAGATAGGATGTTCAGAGATAAGTTGAAAAATTTTGAAGAAAGAATAAGGAAAAGTTTAAAATAGTTGAGGGATGTTGTGAATGGAGCAGTGATCATATCTGGGATCATAATGAAGATTTCCCCCCCTTGGGTTTATGTAACACTTTTTGGAAAGAAAAGACATATAGGCTAAAGCATCTTGCAAATCAGAGTCAGATTTATAGTAAAGAACTAAAGTTAAAGCAATAGCATTTATAGTTGAGTGAAGTAGCTGCCTAGTAGAGAGATGCTTCATAGTTGTTGGTGGAAGGCTTATGTGATGAGGTAAGTGGGAAGTCACCACAAAATGTGCATTTGGGGTGTGTAGATAGAAAAAAATTTAAGTGTATGCCACTAAAATTAAGTAGCATAGAGTGAGGAAAGGCTTAAGGATGGCATCAGCAATTATAAGTCATGTGACTTTCTTAAAAATCCATCATGGAGGTGATGAGTTTTGGATCAGGAATTAAGAATGAAAATTGGGGTATAAGAGGCAGGATAATGTATTATTGTGGATAAGAATTATCTGCAATTAATAATGTCTGATCCTGGGAAAAAAAATTCCTGATCCCTCAACTTTTATACCCCCTAATGTAATTAATTAATTATTAGATAAATTAAATCATAACAATAAAAATACTTTACAAATTTAGTGAGCACTCCATTTTTCTCACAATTGGACCAATAAAATAAAATAAAATAAAATAATAAATAATAAAATAAATACATTAAACAAGTGAAACCTTTATTTTAAAATATAAGTGTTTTATTTTAATAAAACTGATTTTATTAAAATAGTTGTTTAATTACAACATTTATTATACTAGAACAGGTGATTAAATTGCTTACTCAATATTTCTTTAAGCCATATTAGTTAGATATAGAGAATTGTACATCCCAAACAGTATAAAAAATATTTTTTTCATTAAAAATTTAGATTTTTTACAATACAGAAAAATGTAACATGTTTGTAATTAATATAGTTAAATATTTTCTGTTTTTGAGCAAAAATGTATCCTATTTCATCACTTATATTTTTACAGTGTTTAAAGGGATGGATAAATTGGGGTATTTTGTTCTGTTTTTGTAAATAGTTACATAGAACCCTTATTTTTCTGAAACACTTCATTTTAATTGTTTCTTTTATTTTGTACCCTTAGTAACTTCTCATAGGGCCTCATTTACCTATTTAAAGGCTTTTCTTTCTCAATTTGCTGTAACCATTACTTAAATTACTTTACAATTCATAAATAACATTTTTGTTACAGTATCTAGTATTTTTCTATAAATTTTTTTACTGTGCTTACAATACATCAATTGAGAAAATAAACTATATACAAGGATGCTTTAAGAGAGGTTCAATAGTTTAATTTTTTTTGATATGGCATATAGAAATAAATTTACTTAATTGATTTAAATAAACCTTCAATGTCCAATAGTTTTATTTTAGAGTCCTTAGCTTCTTCATTATTTGTAGTTATTCCGTAAGTTTCTTCTAATTTTTTTCTTGTGTCCTATTCTTCTTCTATATTTGTTGTATTTTTCTTCCATCTTCTAGAAAACCCTCCAAAAAATAATTACACAATATTAAGGGGGATTAACAGTAGAAATTGTGGGCTAATTATTCCAAATTAATGTGTGAAATCCCCATCCAAAAATGACAAAAATTGGCTGAGAAAAGACTGAGAAACCCAAAAAAGGATGTAAGATGTGGGGTAACTGAATGCAGTCCTTTGCAGGCTCTTGCACAGGTAAATCCTTGACTAATTTTGTCAAGGGGTGCTTTTGGTCTACAAGATTTTTTGGTGATTCAATGGCAATGAAAGGTGAAGGAAGGCTCAAGATTTCAAGATATGTATGTATTAATTTCTTTTTATATTATTACTCAATGAAAAGGTAAAAAGATTATTATTATTATTACCTTAAAGACTTAGAAATATACAGTTGTAAATACTAAGGTAGAAATAGTAGTAATAAAGTGGGTTTGTAAATATAATTTTTGATTGTAAAATATGCAAGAATGGAATGAATGAAATACAGCCAGATTAAGAGGCCTTATATAGGCAAAAAGGAGAGAAACTATGGAACCACAATTCTATATACATGAGTATCAGAGAAAGAACAATTCCACAGATAGAACATTCCAATATTTAAAGCTTTTCTATAAAGAATGTACTCATATACAGTATTTATCTGTATATGTCAATTTTATTTTATTTATTTTAAGTTTCTGTAAATGTCAAAGTAAACAAAATATTTGATTTAATATTTAGTATTTTTATAGTTTAGTTTAATTTTCAGCTTTCATGAGGATGCTGTCAAGGAATAAAAAATATGAGGAACAATAAAATTATATCTTTACTTAATTTTACTTATTAATTAGTTGAAATTGTATAAGTAATTTAGAGAGTAAGTATAACTAATAAAATGAGAGGTAAAGGTGTAGCTCTACTCTAGTAAATAATTATTTATTTACTGGGTAAGTCTAGTAGCCTTGCTGACACTCCCTCACTCTAAAAAAACAATAAAAAATGCTATGATTTTTTCTTTTTATATTTCTTTAGTAGAGCAGGAAGTTTAGATATCTCTTTCCCACGAATCCAAGAATCATATTCAGAAGATTTATTTATGAATCTCAATAAGTATTCAGTACCTTTTTCAGCAGTGACAATTCTGTCATTTAGAATTTTATCAATTTCTGCTGTCTCAGTGATTTCATTAGAGGTTTTCTTGGGTCTTCCCCTCTATTTTGGAAATAAATCACTATTGGATGTGTAAGTTTTCAAAAGAGATATTGGAAAAACAGGATGTTTCCTGTCATATGGAGAATACAGGATAACTTCAACTGCATTATCACCAACCATTATTCTGACAACAAATGGACCTACAAATGGGTCTTTTAATTTGTTATTACCTTATAAATTGAATTGAACTGTAGAAATCAGTACTTCATCACCCTTTTTAAAAGTGTATCCTTTATGGGATTTGTCACACCTCTTCTTCTCATACTCAAAAGATTTTTCAATACATTTTTGAGAATGACTTATGCAAAGTTGTTGCATTTGAAGAAAAGATTTTACACCAGGATTTAAATCTAATTTAGGTATTTTATTATTGAGAATTTGGGCAGGAGTATTTGAAACATATCCAAGCGAGAGCTCAAAAGGCTTTCTCTGAGTAACAGAATGAACAGTCTATTATAAGTAAATTCCAACCCAGGAAGTAAGGTGACCTAATCATGAGTGAACCTGTCATTGTATATATACTCAAGGCAAAAGGCAAAATACCTTCTTATCATATCCTCTAAATTCTGAATCATTCTTTCAGCTAACTCATCAGTTTGAGGATGATGGGAAGTAGAAAGCTTCAGATCATAACCACAAACATCCATAAGAGACATCCAAAATTCAGAAATAAATTTAGGGTCTCTGTCAGAGATTATGGCCTTTGGCAAACCAGAAGTATTAAACATATGAGACCACCACAAGAAGGCTAATTCTTTAGTGGAAACATCTTTGTGCGCAGGGATGAATTTAGACATTTTTGTAAATCTGTCCACAATAGCCCATCAAGAGTTATAACTGTCTTTCTCAGAAATGGGAAATCCTGTTACAAAGTCCATTTTTATAAATTTTTATGGTGCATCAGGAGATTCAATATGTTGTATCAATCCAGCTCTTTTTCCAGTTAATATTTTTTATTTCTGGAAAGAATCACAGGATTCAACATATAGTTTGGTGTCTTCAGACATATTAGCCCACCAAGAAATTTTCTTTATTCTAATCATTGTTCTTTCAAGATCAAAATGTCCTACTAATATGTCATCATGACTAATTTTCAAGACAGTTTCTTTCATAGAAGGAGGAATAAAAATAACATTACTCCACTTTATTCTATAATAGAGATAGCCTTCATAAATTAAAAATTTACCTTTTTACAAAGCATTTTGGTACTTTGGTAGGAGGGTTTTAATTAATGCTTGTATTGAAGCATTCTTTGGATCATTTAATATAGTACACAGATTTTTTAAGTAAGTGTCTTTATCATATGAATCCAGAATAAGTTGTAATATCTCTTCCTCCATATCAACCACATATATCCTATGAATGTGAGCTATTTAATTCTCAGGATTATATGCAGGATTAGAGTCATCCTTTGGCAAAGGTAATCTTGATAACATATCCACATTTGAGTTAAAAATACCAGCCCTATGAATTATTGTTATCCTTCTTCTGTATTCCTGAACAGCCAACCTCCATCTGAACATGTATCTCTTAGGTGTTTTTAAGTTTAAGAGGGACTTTACTGCACTGCAGTCAGTGACAAGTTAAAATTTCTGGCCATCCAGATAATAATGTAGTTTCTCCAGAGCCCACACAACTGCCAAACACTCAAGTTGAAGGGAATTATACTTCAATTAACTAATTTTTAGGGTTCTTGAAATATAAAAAATTACTACTTCTGATACTTTGTCATTCATAACTTGTTTTTGGTGGAGAGCAGCACCAAGGCCAATAAAACTGGCATCAGTGTACAAAACAAATGGTTGAGTAAAGTCAGGCAAGGCAAGAATTGGTTCTGACATCAAACAATGTTTCATAGTGTCAAAATAACTTTGTCTTTCACTGTTCCAGACAAAAGCAACATCTTTCCTAGTTAATTGGGTGAGAGGTAATTCTATGACTTGATAATTTTTAATATACTGTCTATAGTATTGACACATTCCTAAAAAAGTTTGGACCTTTCTAACTGTAGTAGGAGCTTTTACCTGTTGTATGACTTCCACTTTGTTCTGTTCAACACATATCTGTAATACTGCAACAACATTCCCAAGCAATTTCAAAGAATGAAAACCAAATTTGAATTTTTTCAAAGAAAGTGTCATATTTATCTCATCCATTTTATGGAACACTTTACATAGGTGGTTAAGGTGGTCCTCAAATGTCTTGGAGAATATGATGATATCATCAATGTAAAACATTAGCCATCCTTCAATTATTTCTTAATGGAATGTGTTATCCATAACTTTCTGAAAAACAGAAGTGGCATTTTTGGGGCCAAATGGAATCCTAATATACTTATAAATACCCATATTAGTAGCAATCATTAGAAAATTTAGTGAATTATTCTCAACAGGTAGCTGGTAATATCCCTTATTACCATCTAAACAGCTGATATATTTAGCACCTTGCAAGGTAGCATGAATAGAGCTAATTATGAGTAAAGGATAGATATCATCTACATTATAAGTATTTAATTCTCCATAATCACCACATAACCTGGATTTGTCTTTCTCATAAGAAACAAAGACAGGTGAGATAACACAATATTTAGGTGTTTCAACTACCTTTTCAATAATATTCATTTTCAAAAAGGTAGAAATATTTTTTTCAATATCTTTTCTCTTTGTGGGAGAAGCATTGTAAGGCTTCTTCTTTAGACTAGGTGGTATTTCAGTTAATGGGAAAGATAATGAAAGCTTCATCTCTTCCTTAACCAGTCCTAGTTCATGTGACCCATGAGGAAAAGCCATAGGAAGAGATTTTATCAACTGAATTATGGAATCTTTTTCATCATCAGAAGGTTGTTCTCCAAAAGAAGCTGTGTCAATTTCAGACCATAGGGCAGACATTTCATTTGTAGATCTTCCTTTATATTTAACCACAGAATTACATGTGTTCAATCCTGGTGTTAATAACTCTTTGGGGAAGAAAGTTTAAATCTTCTCTTCCCATTGAACCCCATTGTGAAGAATTGGTTTGAGGGATCTAATTTAATGCCATATTTGGTTAAAATATCATTTCCCACAATGAACCAACTACTTAAGTTATCATTTTTCATAACTACATAGTCACACATAGCTCTTACAAAGCCATGGTTATATTTGAAAAATACTGTAGCTTTGTATTTACCAATGGGAGACAAAACAGAGCCATAACCTCTCCAATTTTCAGAAGTGATAGGTATAAGTTTTGATTTATAATCTTGATCAATTGAAGAAAGTGCTTTTTCAAATACAACACTTCCTCCAGCACCAGAATCCAAAAAAACCTCAATGTTATTTCCATTAATCAATACTGGTGCCTTGAGAGGGGTAATAATAATTGAGGTGTCCTCAAGAGTTCTTATGATTTCAGCATCTTCAACTGTGGAAAAATCATTTTTATCAATATCAATATTATTTAAATATTGAATATCCTCCTCCAGCATCAAGATTTCCTGGTTATACTCATAAGAAATGTTGCTGGCACAATCACTTGAAGTATCATCTAGTGCCACTTTGTCATCAGTAGGCTCCTCTGTTTTTTCAACAAGGTTTATTTTCTTGTCACAAACATGGCCTTTATGCCAAGGCTTGCTGCATTTAAAGCAAGTGTTTGTTGCAAATTTTTTAGGTGCAACAGGGGCAGAGGGTTTCTCAAATTTTTCAGGAAGTTTTTGTTGGTAGTTGGAGGGTTTCTCCACTGAAGTTCTTAGGAAGAACTTCCTAGATTCATACCTGTTATTTAAAAGACCTTCATTATAAGTATTAATAAAGGAAGAAGGCTCCTTGGAGAATTCAGTTCTTGCAACAATTAATTCTCTCAAAGACATTGGAAATTTATAAAGGATCCTGTCTTTCCAGAGTTCATTATACATCTTTAGATCCATTTCTCTCAAGGTTTTTACTAGTTTCATCAGGAACTCAATAGGTCTCTCTGTAGAGGATGAGCTATATCTAGACTCATACTGTCTTTGTTGGGCTAACCTAAACTTTGAACCACCAAATTGTGCTTTAATTAATTTTTTCCAATCCTCCCAAGAGTAATCATTATTATCCAAAAGGACAGATTCATACCACATGAGGGAAACATTGGAAAAAAGAGAAATTAATTTAGACACAATTTCTTCATCTGGTAGTTTATAATAATTCTAAAGATTATCAATTCTACAGATGAATTGCTTCCAGTCAGAGGAAGAATCACCATCAAATGTTGGATATTGGTCAAGTTTGGGCCAATTTTTCTGATTTGAGGTAATTTACTTCTGGTTCACTTGTTTCTGTGTAAGAAGAAGTTGCAATTTCTCTAATTGAGCTGTAATCTCATTATTTAACACATTTGCAGATGAACAAGGTGCATCATCAATTTTTGATGGAAACTGAGAACTATCTACAGGTTTCTCTTGTACTAATTCATCTTTAGAGGAGCTTGGCTCAGTTACATGTGGAGTAGTGTGTGCAATAGTTTCCTTCTCAGAAGTGACAGAGTATTTTTGGTCAAATAACAATGAATTCAATTGATTCTGAATGTTTGTTAACCTAGTTTTCACCCTTGGAATACTAATTAATGTTTCCTTGATGGTTGAAAAAGATAATTGGTTCTTATTTTTCAGAGATGATTAATTGTCATTTAATTTTTTCAAATTTAATTTCTGACCTTCTAGCTCTTGGAAACAGATAGACATATTCTCTTGCAATTTGGATAGATCATTTTTAAACTTTTTCCACAAAGAAAATTTCTTTTCATAATTTACTTTTTACCTAAACAGTTCATTAGATACCCTATTCAACTCACCTTTCAATGCTTGGTAACCTTGTTCAGTTAACAAGCTATTAACTTTTTGGGTCAATTGTAAGTTATTCATTATCTGATTTTGTTTTGGGATGATTTCTCTAAAATATTGATCATTAATAGTTTCTACATCAGGAGAATTTCTCAGGCAAGAGATATAATAATTTTCAAGAGTCTAATGAACTTCAGGATCAATTGATTCATCTATAATAGCCATCTCTGTATTTATCATTGAATTAGCAATTAAAACTAAAGGAGTATTTACATGACTGGAACATTGATTACTTTTTCTGCTAGAACCAGCTTCTCCTGGTCTCAAAGTGTTTTCTACCATCCCATAGTTACCTGAAGGAACTTAATCAGTAACAAGAAAAGGAACTTGAGATTCAATTGAAGGCCTTACCATGGTTTTGGAATTATTTGATTATGATTGTTCTTATTTCTTCTGCCTCCTTGGTAAGGGTGAGGAAGGGTGAAATTGAAATTTTGGGGCCTGGAGGGTCCTGCTTGAGAATCCTGTTGCATTTTCTGAGCCTGAAGCTTGTCCCATTGGGTGTTCAGCCATTCCCATTGCCATTTTGACACTTCCACTTTTTCCTATTGTTGAGGAGCCAACTGTGGAAGGAGTTTTGCTACTTGTGGATGTTTCTTCTTCTCTTGAAGAAAAGTTTCCATGCTTCATATTTTTTCTTCTAGGGACTCCACCTTTGCCCTTATTTTAAGTTTCTCTGACTTCAACTACTTAATATGAGTTGACACATTGTTTACCTGTTTCTGAACTGGCATCTTTTTTATTTTAAAGCCTTTTGGAAGCTCTTATAGGGGGAGTAACTGGGACTTGGAGTCCAAGGGAGGATTTTCCTTCTTGATTTCCACCTCCTGCATTTCTACATCCTGTTTGGTTTACTAATTGATTAATTTGAGAAACTTTTGTAGTCAAAGGAGAGCTTACAGAATTTGCAACAAAATCAATAAGATCCAATTCCTCTTCATGGGCAGTGGAAATATTTAATTCAGCCATTATTTGTATAACTTGAGCTGAAAAAAAATATTAATATTTTGTTAGTTATTATTCTTTTTTGTTAAAAAAATAAGAGATAAAAATAAAAATATTCAAAGTTAATTATCAATTACCAGGACTACTCATCAACTAAAATAATGAAAATATATCAATTATCAGGACTAAAAATCAACTGAAGTAATTAATTAATACAATTTTTAATCAATTAATTTACCAAGATATTGATATTATTTGTCAGCCAGGCTACTAGACTTAACTGGTAAAATAATTGATTATTTTACTGAGTTGAAGCCACGCCCCTTCTTCTTACTAATAATTAATTATCTACTTAAATATTACTTACAATTAACTAGTTAAGTACAATAAGTAGTAAAATTAATTAGTGTAAATAAAATGTCCCCTACAATTTTACTCCCTAACACCGTGCTCAATAGTATAAGTCAATGGGAATAAAATTTAATAATAAAATTATGATAAAAAAACTTTAAAACAATTATATTACCTCAGTGAGAGATCTGGAATCCTGTGAAAGTAATATAATTAATTAATTATTGTGTAATTAATTGTGACAGTCCAAGGAACTCAAACTTTATTTCTAATAAATTTGATGCCCTTGTTGACGTACCAGTTTATTTATTTCTTATGTCATATATGTACTCCTTTTAGTCATTCTTTTTCTCAAATTCTTACAGTATATGATGTAAATTCCGTATATTTTATTCCCTCATGTTTTCCCTATAAAAGGCCTCTTACTTTGTGCTTTTCAGAACATTCATTCATCAATTACTTATTACTACAATTACAAAACAATACTTATTTCTATATTTTATAACTTTAGTATTTACAAAAGCGTAATTCTAATCTATAAATTATACTAATATTTAAAACCTACCTCTTATACTTGAGCAAATAAATCAATTTGATTAAGAAAATACGTACTTTACTTTGAGAGCTCATTAAATCCCCAATTTTCCTTGTATAAACCTCGAATAAACTTCTAGACCCAAAAGGACCCCTTGACATTATTTATTACCAGGAATTTTAAAAAAATCAACTGAAATAATAAAATAATATATTAATTATCAGGACCAAAGAGTCAACTGAAATAATTAATATAATTTCTTAACCAAATTAATAACTTATATATTGTTATTTTTAAATTACCAGGACTAATTTTCAGCTGAAATAATTTATTAATATAATTTTTACTCAAATAATTAATTTATATATTATTATTATTTTAATTACCATGACTAATTTTCAACTGAAATAATAAAATAATATTTTAATTATCAGGACAATTTGTCAACTGAAATAATTAAATACCATAATTTCTAATAAAATAATTTAAATTATATTACTTCTAGGACTAAGAAAAATGTTGCTCTATCTTGGTCAACTAGGAAAAAAAATATTATATACCTGACATGTCAGCCAGGCTGTCCCAGGAGCCCAGTAAATAAACATACAATTTATTGGAATTAAATAAAGACATAAGAGTATGCATTTAACATTAATATTATATTACATAATAAATTTATATTAATATTTTATTTATATAAATAAAGTAAATATTAATTTAATTTTATTATAAGATAATTTAAAAGCATTTAATTATATTCCATAACAAAGGTCGCATTGTTTATTTAATAATTATAAATTAATTAATTAAAAACTTATAAGATAATTATATTCAAGTGTTTATCTTATATTGTAATTAATTTAATTAATTAATTTTAATTATTAAAATATACTTTTTCATATACTATTATCCATAATTATTGCCACTGTTTTTTGGACCCTTAATTGTGTCAATAAAAAATTAAATAAATTATAATACTTATTTTATAAAATAGCATTAAAATTCTCAACTTAATTTAGTAATAAATTAATTACTTATTTCATTTAAATTAATGATTTAATTACATATTTGGAACAATTAATTAATTTCCTTATACTAAATTAAAATTGATTACATATTTTGTTGCATCAAAATATTTTTACTTGTTTCACTTAAAAACCCTTAAAGCATACTGTACCATCTGTTTTGAATTATTTTTTCTCATAGTTCCTATGTCTCAGGCTTGTTTAGTTACTCACTATTTTTACTTACTGATTTGGGAATTAGTTGTGGGGAAATTTGGTTCTTATTTAGGGTTTTAATTATTTGTTTCATATTTTTCTCTAAATTGTTATGTTTCACTTATTCTTTTATTTTCTTGTTTCATCTTATTATGACTCTTGTATTTAAAAATGTAGTGGCGCTTCAGAGGACCCATTGCCTATAAAAAGGCCTTGGATAATCCCCTGTAGCCTCATCACTTACTACTCAAACATGTTTTTTAATTACACTATAAAATTCATTTTATTTACACCTATTTAAACTGCGCTTCTGCCTATTTAAGTAATAAAATAAAATATTAAAGGTTGTGATAAGAATACTTTAGTATTAATATTGATAATTGAACAGAGAGAATAAAACAGTACTTACTTTATTAACCACATTGATCCCCGTCCATTTTTGTTAAAAGTCTTTAAATTTTTATTATTAAAATTATATATTTCTTATTTTTTATTTCATTTCCTTTTTATTTCCCCTTTTACCTTTTTTCCAATTACCTTTTCCACCTTCTTCTAGAAGACCGGCCGAAATGACACCTCCCCCTGTAATTTGAGCAATTTAATGCCAACTACAGAGTGCTGAGTAAAAACGATATACGTATATAATGAAATATGCAGAGTGAGACCTACAGATGATAACTGCTATAGTCTCTACAAATATCTAGGAAAATTACACTAATATAAACCTTAAATTCGGGGCAAGGTTTAAATCCCAGTTGCGGCAAAAAAGTTACTCACGTGCCTTTGACATTCATAATTTGTCTTTCATCCAAAAATTTGCTATAGGTGTTGGAGTTGGTGGTCCCACACTTTCCAGCGTCAAGCACTACGCAATATAGGGGGTGGACTTGCTAGCAAGTCCTCAACCTGAACTCAGATGGAACTCAGATGGAACTCAGACTGAACTCATACTGAACCCATACTGAACTCTACTTGAACACCCACCTAAAACTGTTCTGCTGAGTGGTGTTCATCCCTGATTGTATGGTTCCTTTATCAATAGCTCAATGTGTGTTCAATCTATGGTGAGTTTGGGTCCAAGGTTGCTGACTTGCTAGCAAGTCCGCCCCCCATATTGTGTGGTGAAGATAACAATAGGTCAACAACTATTTGGAAAGGCCCTCATCTGTCAAGAGGTGCTTTTGGTCTAGAAAATTTTTTGGTGGTCCAACAGCAATGAAAGGTGAAGGAAGACTCAAGATTTCAAGATAGGTACATATTTATTTCTTTTTATATTATTACTCAATAGTCATAATAAGATGAAACAAGAAAATAAAAGAATAAGTGAAACATAACAATTTAGAGAAAAATATGAAACAAATAATTAAAACCACAAATAAGAACCAAATTTCCCCACAACTAATTCCCAAATCAGTAAGTAAAAATAGTGAGTAACTAAACAAGCCTGAGACATAGGAACTATGAGAAAAAATAATTCAAAACAGATGGTACAGTATGCTTTAAGGGTTTTTAAGTGAAACAAGTAAAAATATTTTGATGCAACAAAATATGTAATCAATTTTAATTTAGTATAAGGAAATTAATTAATTGTTCCAAATATGTAATTAAATCATTAATTTAAATGAAATAAGTAATTAAGTTGTAAATACTAAGGTAGCAATAGTATTAATGGAGTGGGTTTGTAAATATAATATTTGAAGGTAAAGGAAGTAAAAATGGAATGAATGAAAAACAGCCAGATTAAGAGGCCTTATATAGGCAAAAAGGAGAGAAACTATGGAACCACATTTCTATATACATGATTATCAGAGAAAGAACAATTCCACAGAAAGAAATTTCCAATATTTAAAGTTGTTCTATAAAGAATGTACTCATATACAGTATTTATCTGTATATGTCAATTTTATTTGATTTATTTTAAGTTTCTGTAAATGTCAAAGTAAAAATAAAAATATTGGATTTAATATTTAGTATTTTTAAATTTGAGTTTACTTTTCAGCTGTCACAAGGACGCTGTCAAGCAATAAAAAATATGAGGAACAATAGAATTATTTCTTTACTTAATTTTACTTATTAATTAGTAAGAATTGTATAAGTAATTTATAAAGTAAGTATAACTAATTAAATGAGAGGTAAAGGCTTAGCTCTACTCTATTAAATAATTAATTATTTACTGGGTAAGTCTAGCATCCCGGAAGATACATTTAGCCAAAATTAAGCATGGAAGTGATTTTTTGGTGCCAAGTTTGAAAGTATGAATGAAATTAGTGCATATAATAAGATCAATGCACTTATAATTAAATTAGGATACTAAATAAGCACATGTCACCTATTTTAGTGTGTTTCCCCATATTGGAAATGTAATGTGGGATAATTATACTGTGAAAAAGCTTAATTTTCTAAAAATGAAGCTATTCACATGGGAAAAATGCAGGCAGTATGTGGCCAGTACACAGAAGCCATTTCTGGCATAAAAAACACCAAATTTGAAAGTGTTTTTTATGCATTTGAGTAGCCAAATAAATAGTCCTAATTAAGTCAAATTGATCTGTCAAGGGGCATTTTTAATATTATTAAATTTATAGTGCATATATTCAACTTTTAAATGATTTAAAGTGCATTTCTTTTTTTTCACATAAAACAATGAAAATAACAGCTTTAAGTCTACTTAAAAATTATGTAGCATTATGTTTAAGATGAAAAAGATGAAAAAAAAGAAAAAAAAATTGAAAAAAGAAAGAAAAAAAAAGAAAAAAGAAAAAAAAGAAAGAAAAAAAGAAAGAAGAAAAAAGAAAAAAGAAAAAAGAAAAAAAGAAAGAAAATAAAAGAAAATAAAGAAAATAAAAGAAAAATAAAATAAATAAAAATATAAAAAGTGGAAAAAAAAGGAAAAATAGAAGAAAAGAAGAAAAAAAAGAAATAGAAAATTATAAAAAGAATAAAAAAATAAAAAAAAAGGAGAATAAAAAATGAAAAAAATGAAAAAAGATGAAAAAAATGAAAAAATGAAAATGAAAGGAAGAATAAAGAAAAGAAAAGAAAATGAATAAAAGAATAAAAAAATAAAGAAAGAATAAAAGAATTAAAAATGAAAAATGAAAAAAAAATGAAAAATGAAAAATGAAAAGAAAAAAAAATGTAAAAAAATGCAACAAAGAAAAAAAAAAGAAAAAAAAGAAAAATGAAAGAAAAAAAAGAAAAATGAAAGAAAAAAAATGGAAAAAAAGAAAAAAAAAAGAAAAAGTAAAATGAAAGTAAATGAAAAAATGGATAAATAGAAAAAAATGAAAATAACAATTACAAAAAATCAAAAAAGTGAAAAATAGAAAAAATGAGAAATAAATGAAAATAAATGAAAAAGGGAAAAAAATGAAAATGATAGAAAAAAAATGGAAAAAATAGAAAAAAATAGAAAAAATAATAAAAAAATAAAAAAAGAAAAAAATGTAAAAAGATGGAAAAAATAAAATGAACAAAAATGAAAAAAAAAATGAAAAAAAAGAAGAAAAATGAAAAAAAGAAAAAAAAGAAAAAAAATCACCACACAATATTTGGGGGGGACTTGTTAGCAAGTCCTCCACTTGAACTCTGATGGAACTCTGATGGAACTCAGACTGAACTCTTCTTTGAAATCAAGTTGAGCTCTTCAGAAAAGATGGATGAGTCTATACTGAAAGAATAGTGAAAATTTAATGAAATCTGAATAAAAATCAGAATAAAAGACTCTAAACATTCTTCTTGATCCACTGTTGTTTTATTAAAATATGTTTGGATTATCATTTTAATTCTAGCTTATCAAGAGAAAGAAGGATATATACATTATTCACTTCTAAATTTTAAATTTTAAATAATTTTATAATTTCTCAAAATATTTTGTAAAAAGTAGAAGACTCAATAAGTGCCTTCCCTATGGCAAAGACCTACTTATTGAGAATTAAAAAGAGTAATTATATAATGTAAACCATATAGGCTGAAGTTCTCTCTGATTTCCAATAGGAAACTTTGGTTTAGAACATATTATTTTTTGAACTAACATGAGCTATATGGAAAACACATAAAACTATCATAACTCTTAAGTTTTGGACTCTAGCATACAGTAAAAAAAATATAAAACTGAAAAAAATGCACAATAATATGATATTTGCAAATTTTTAAATTTTTGAGAAGTAGATTTTGGGCGAGGCATGATAAATTAACACTAATCAAAGAAATTAGTGAAAAAAGAGAATTTTGTTGAAGAAAAGGAGAAACTAACAAAGATTCTAGATATTTATGATTCCTTGTCTAAAAATAAGAAGTTGTGAGTAAAAAAATCAGAGCAGGAAAATTTTCAAAAAAAACAGAATTAAATGTAATAGACTTACTGTGGTGTGAAAGAGAAAAATTTGATTTGGAAATATACTGGGGGAGAAGAGTTGTGATGTGGAGTATATGGGTGAGGATGAAAGGAAGGTTATGCACAGCTGATTGGGAGGATGTGGGTACTTGTGGGCTGAGTTGTGGTTATGAAAATTTTACAAAAGTAGGATGTATTTGACCCAATTTTTTAAGACCTCAATTACCAAATCAGCCATGTTTCATGGTGTGTTTGTATTGTGTTTTTCAAATGAAACATTCTAGGTGTGTTTGGTAATGTTTGAGACCCCCTATTATGAATTGATAGATTTTATCTCTTTTCATTCACTAGTAATTTTTCAGAGAAAGATGCTATCTGGGATTTTAAAGAATTTATTTCTTTGTTCATGTTGAAAATTTTATCTTTTAAAGACTGGTTTTCATTTTTATAAAGTACAAATGGTATATTCATATCCTCCACAGCTATATTTATTTTATGATATAACTTATTTCTTAATACTTTAATAACATTATCAGTTATTCCAATACTCAATTCATGTGAAATTTCCAATCAATCCAATCTTTTATCAAATTCATGAATTAAATTGATTATTTTAAGGTTAATTATCCAACTTACATGCAATTGATTTTTCTAAGGTTTTTTTAAGCACCAATAATAATTTTTTATATTTCTTCAGGGCCCTTAAAATCAATTCTAATAACTTCCTTTGATAATGAAGCTTCATGGTCAATAAAACATCAAGAAAAAACATCATCAAAAGTAGTTACAACTGGAGCTTCAGATGAATGTCTATCATATTTTACTGCTTCCTCATCTAAATCACTCTCACCTACATATACTTTATCAATATTGAGACTTGTTAATTTATATGGTGGAGTTATTACCAAGTTTTTAGAGGCATACTTCCTTTTTGTTTTTTCTTGCCTTTGTAAGGATGGGGATGGCTCACTGGTGGAGGAGGAAGCCTTGAAGGACCTGATTGGGGAACCTGGTAGTAACTTACCTGGTTTTGGTTTTGAATCTTGACCCAATTTGTGTTGATTCACTCCCATTTCCATCTTTCTACTGATATCATGTCTGATTGTTGGGAATATCTTTGTTGGATAGATTGATTTGATAGGGTGTTTTGAAATTGATTGTTCTAATTGAAAGGTATCTCCCACTGGTTGATAATTTTCATGACCTTTTCCTCCAAAATTTCCAGCTTTGCCTTCATTTTGTCAATTCCTGCTTGTGGTTGTTCACCACTGAGAAAAGGTTGCTTATTCTTTCCTGATACATCATTTTTTAACTTTCAAACCTGGTGGAAGGTTTTCTACTATCCTTGGTGAGTTTTTTTGCTCTGAGGGCTTGGCCTCCTGCATGAATATGTCCTATGTTGTATTTTGTTTGAGTAATATTCTTAAAATCAGAAATACTAGCTCTGGAACTTACAACACTGTCCTTGTCTGCATCAAATTTACAGATAGAGTGATTTAATTATCAGGAAAAAGAATATTATTTCTTCAAAAACTAAATTTTTTTAGTTTTATAATGAATTTTTTCAATTATAAAAAAATACTCACAAAAATTAATTAATTAATTATTTTTATTAAAAGTATTTTTTTAATAATTAATTTTCTGTGTTATTTCTAAATGTCTTAAAAGACCTGAAAATATTTCAGTACTATAATCAATTTATCAAAAATTAATTATTATGATCTGAAATTAATAATTTTTATTTAAATATATATATATATATTAAATACAATATTATTTATATATATTAATACTATTTAATATTAGTATATATATATAATAAAATATTATATATATATATATATATATAAATTAAAATAAAAACTTATTGTGTCAGTAATTCTAGATACTAAAATCACCCTTTAAATGCAAGTGTTGAAATAATGAAAGTGTTATATAAGCTACTTACTACTATAGTAGAACTTAAAAGGTACAAATACTTTGTAGTATACATGCCAAAAGGTACAATCCACAGTTTTAGCCTTTCCTGAGACCAATTTTGATTTTCGCCTCATCAACTTTAAACTAGTAAGTTAAGTGAAATTGATGTTTGTCATTTTTTCACTAAACTTAGTTTTTACATTCTCTTTTTTGCTTCTTTTATTGTATTTACCCTATTCCACAGGTTCAACCCACAATACGCCAGTCCAATCAAGCTGTCCTCAACTCAATGAAACCTCCTATATTGACTGAAAAATTTTTTTGTCCACAAGATACTATTTTTTGTTGCTCAAAATTTAGAAAGACCCCCTATTTTTGACTTTTACAGTATGTATAAATGATTTAAAAAATAATTTAGAAGTAATAGAATAGTGGTTGAGTAGAGAATTCAGTTTATTTGAAAGATTATAATAATTTTAATAATTGTTTTAATTCTTATTTCACTTGAAAAGTTTAAAAATTCAAATAAATTATAAAAAATAAATAAATAAGAATTTGTAGTATTTTTTTATTTATATTAGATAATAATTTTTTTTTTGATGAGAATAAGAGATGCTGTAAAACAAAAAATGATCCCCTTTTATAGGAAAAGTAAATACAACATGAATTTTGTTGAAGTCAACAAAATCATTGATAAGAGATTTAAGTTTTTATATAAAAGTAATTAAATAAAACATGAGAAGATAAATTAAATGGTGAAGGATTAAGTTTAATAAAGTAAATAAAATTTAATAAAACATTTTAAATTTAAGTTTCATTAAAATCAAAGTTAAATTTAAATTAATCCCTCAAAGTTCCAATACTAAAGTCTCTTTTCTTGCTCTACCTGGCCCCCCTAGCCAACTTCACAAAAGGTCTGAGTCCCAGTAGTTCCATGGACTTCGATCTACAATTTTTTCCATAATTTTATTTCATTTAACTCAATTACTTTAAGAAAATTAATAGAATTATAATTCAATAAATAGTTTTGAATAAATTTAATTACTTAAAGAAAATAAATAATTTGAAATATAGTTAAATAATTTTATTACACAATATTGTATAATACTTAAAGAATTAAAACTATTAAATTTTTAATATTTTAATACTTAAGTAATTAATAGGGGGTATCAATGTTGACCGATCCACAATTAAATTAATTGCGGAAAATAATCTGCATACCCCAATTATCTTCTGCAATTATTTTTGCTAATAATTGGGTTATTAGACACTTTACGTGTCAATGTTCACCTCTTATCTGACATTTTTTTACTCAATTTTTCATAACCACATCTTGGACAACCTTCTGTCATAACCACATCTTGACCTACTTTCTGCCATGACCACATCTTGAACTACTCTCTGCATATGCCTTCTACCTTGCTGCGCACTCCCATTCTCATCCCATCCACTCAGGATTTCTCCTCATTTCTTCTCTTTGATTCTGCTCCTTTTCATCTCGCTATCTCATCTGCTTGTTTCTGCTCCTTTTCATCTTCATTTATAATAACATGCCTCGTCATCCTAGATCTTCTCAAAGGCAGCAATCACCCAGTTGTTCTTCAATTCCCACTACTTACTCTTTCCCCCACTCAGCCAAGAAATCAAAGACCGTTCAATTAAAAAAAGATGACCATCTCACTCTTATCAACTGGCTGAAAACCAAATCTAACTATAATTCTTGCTTTGGTACTGAGTATGCCACTAAAGTAGGAAGGCCCCCCGCATCAAAAGTTAATGGCTATCTTCTAATGGCAAATGAATTAGGAATAAGACCAAGGGAATGATTGATATTTTGCCTAAACAGATGTCTGAACAATTCAAGAATTACCAAGCAAAATACAAGAAGGCAAAGGCTCTTTCATCTTCCACTGGTTTTGGGGTTACTGACAACGATATAACTAAGGGCGTAAAATCCATAGACGATAAAATTGAAACTTTATGTCCTTACTTTAAAGAGATGGATGCAATTTTTAAAGAGCGAGCCAATGTTAATTCTGTAAACATGTTGGATGGTGAAGATCCTATCTCCAAACATGATGTTGAAGCAAATCTTTTCCCATCCTCTTCCTCCACTCAAGCCTCCCCTCTTCTAAATTCTATGAATCTATATAGCTTTGCTATTGATCCTATTGGTGATTTAACCCAACCCTATCTAAATCAGGTCTGTTTTTTTATTTTATCTTATCAATACTTTTTTTTATTTACTTAGATTTTCTTATTTCTTAAAAGGCTGATGAAAAAGCCCAGGACCCCCAATCAACTGAGTCTGAAGCTAGCGACAATGATGAGGAGGAAAATGCTATGTTGAACAAAAAGCAAAGGGCTTCAAGTAGTCTAAATTTCCACTCCCAAAGAAGACAAAAAAGTGATACTTCATCACAAACACCTTTTTCTTCGATGGAACAGTTTTAAGAGAAACGTGATGCTGGTAAGTGATATCATACCTCTTATTAATTTACTCTGCTTTTCTTCTACTTTATGTTAATTTTTATTCTCACTCTAGAACAAGTGGAAATTTCTAAAGAGACTCTAAGCTTTGAAAAGAAGAAATACAAGCTCTCTTTAAGGAGGGATGAAAGAGTACAAGATTTGGAAGAGAGGAAGTACGAGCTCTCCTTATGGAAGGATGATTGGGTCCAAGATTTGGAGGAGAAGAAGTTCAAGTTAACTCTTAGTATTGAAAAATCCAAAAAAGAGGAAAAAACACTCGAGCATCAAAACTTAATGGAACAGATGAAGTATAAGCATGATCTCCAAGAAAGTTCTAAAAAGAAAGATTTCTTGATTGAATGCGTTAAAGCAAACAAATCTGTTGAAGAAATAGAACATTTAATGAAATTTTTCGTTGACTAGTTTCTTTTATTTCTTTAACACTTCATGTGTTCATATTTATTTGTACATAAATTTTACAATTATTTTCTGTATTTCTTGAAATTTTGTATTTTAATGTTAAATATTCTTTTTTTAAATAAAATTTTCAAGTCTCCTTTGAAAATTTGCCAAACACCTACCCCTGCATTTTTTTGAAGTAAGGGGTGGGTATCACCAAAATTCTTTCATGTCAAGAGTCTTGAAAGTCTTATATGAAACTTTGGCGTTACTACCCCCTGCATTTTACTGGTATCCCCAAAATTCTTACAAGTCAAGAATTTCACAAGTTTTATTAGAAATTTTGGTAATACTCCCCCCTGCATTTTATTGAAGTAAGGGACGGGTATCACCAAAAATTTTTCACCAAAATATTTACAAGTCAAAAATTTTACATGTTACATATGAAAATTTGGCAATACCCCCCCTACATTTTATTGAAGCAAGGGGTGGGTATCACCAAAATTTTTACAAGTCATCAATTTTAAATGTCAGATTTGAAAATTTGGCATCCCCCCCCCTGCATTTTATTGAAGTAAGGGGTGGAAGTCATCAAAATTTAATATAATTACATAAATTATTAAATAAATATCTAATATATATCAATTTCCCTAGTTTAAATCAATGACAATTCCTCAAGCCAAAATGCAGATCAAATCTAGAAACAAAATTTTGGGACTTTCCACAGGTATAGGCTAGAGGAACCCCATGAAACAAATAAATGTTATCATGATTACCTGTTATACAACACAAGGTTGTTGGCTCATTACTTTAGTTGAGGAAATTGATATAAAAAATATTTATTAAAAATTTATGAAAAAATATAAAATTTTTGATGACAACTCTAATCCCCATACTTTTTGGATCTAGATAAAGTTTTTTTAAATTGATTAACTTTACCTTCTTTCTTTACCTTGTTGATTATTTGAATCAACTTTTGACTTATTTGAAAAGAACAACCAAAATGAGTGAAATCTTGATAGGATTCCAAACCAGGAGGAGCTTTGGTCGCTTGATGATTATCCTTAGAAGAATTCCAAATAGTTTCGATGATACCATTTCCCAAAGAAAAATCAATGACGCACATGTGGTCTGGAAAATATAAGCCATGTCCTTTGATTTTAGCTGGAGATGGTATTGGTTGGCCAGTAATTGGTTTGATATATGAGAATATACCAAAAGTAAGAAAATTGGCTTCATTGGTATTGGTGTGAATTTTATTATGAAATCCAGAATGAGTGATAATAACATTAGAAAATAAAAGATATTTGTGGCTGATATCTTCCCATTTGGAGTCACACCAATTTGGTATTCCAACTTTGGTTGAAAGTTCATGATTTTTTTCAAATGCCTTATTACAGAGCTTTTTGAGTCTAAGAGCAAGAAAAGAATTAAAGGAAGGTAGAGTGTCCCATAAGCGAAAATCTTCATCTTTTTGTGCTTTAGTGATATTCTTGAGCAATGAATATATGTCTATATAACTGAAATAAGTGAAATGATGATAAGAATGGAACAAAAATTATTAGACATACCAAGAGAATATCCTTTGACAAAACCAGGTCTCCAACCAAAACCAATCATGATACCACCCAACAAATTTGTATTCCTTATAGGTAACTGAACCAAAGCCATTTGATAAAGAGTTATGATAAGATCACATTGGTTGATTTTATTTCAATCATGATAAAAAAGTTTCATTTAACTAATAAAACACTTACCAAAGTAAGTGTATTATTCTTCAAGAGCCAAAATTCTAAGAAGAAAAGTACACAACAGTGCTCAAGAAGTAATTGTCAAGACAAAAGCCCATGGCCGCCCAATAGCAGAAATGTAAAAAGATATCAAATTATAACATGTCCAAATCAATTGAGTTTTCACAACTTGTTAAACAAATCAAGAGCCACTCAGATGGTTTTTTTTTTTTTTTTTTAGTTTTATATACTTTTTTTTAGCTTTTTTTTCAGTATGAATGAATAACTCATTATTTTCAATTAAAAAGTTCATGACTAAAATTCAAAAATTCTCAAACACAAAAAGAATAAAAATAATGAATAGAAATATTTAAGAAAACATAAAAAGTCCTTTTTGTAAGTGGTCACATACATTAAAATTCAAAAGCCTGAAGTTAAGAAATATTCTTATATACCATAGCTCCACTTACTTAACCATCCTGGCTGAATATGAACAGCTTTTTCTTGGATGGTTTTAGGATAACAGGCTCTTTATTGTCCATAGAAGTACATTTGTTAAGAGACAACCCATCCATGGAATCAGTAATTGGGGTAACATTTCTGAGACAAGATGCATTGGTGCGACTTTGTCGGACTTTGGCTAGATCCATCACTGGATACTGAGGAGTGTACGGTGTTAAATGGTCCCAACTCCAATTTCTATTTTTATTTGATGCTTTTTCATTGGCTTGGATATTATTGATAGAAAGGTGTGGGAGCTTTCCATTGTCACCTTGTGAATATGAAAATGGGCCACAGTGATTCAGATTTTTCTATGATTGATTGAATGCAGGGCTGAAAACATTTTCAGGACAATTGGAAATGATGTCATCTTCATCTTCATCTTTGTCAGTGCTAGCAAAACAATGTACACCCGGGATATGCAGAAGTAGTCAAGCTTTGAGTGGGAGTGATCTGGTCATCCACCATACCATCGGGAACGTTTTGAGAGAGGGATAAAACATGTAAATTTGGAGCCATCAAAAGTGTCTACATGAGCATAAGGAATAGTTTAGCTCTACCTCTACACACAAATACATACATATATATATATAGCATCAGCCATGAATTAGCTTAATGAATAAGATAATGTACTAGAAGTAGAGCTGGCTGCTCTTTGATTGAAAAATAAGCCGTAATGTTGTGACAAGGAAGCCAATTTATCATCCCTTCGTAAAGTTTAGAAGTATGCATCAGATTGGCAGGAAGGAGCCGAAGATGCACTAGATTCTGAAAAACGGGACAGTGTAGACCATGTTGGTGAGCTTGGGGAGCTAGAAGTTGGCTTGTGAAAAAGCTGGTAATTTTGACTTCCAAACGTAGATCTGACCTCTGCACCTCGAGGTTGATTAGGGACCAAACAATTAGGTGTAGGCTTCTGAAAAGCCATGGGCGGTTCCTGATAAGAATGGCCAACTTTTTGACTTGGATGGGATACCGGCTGCTGAGTCAGATGAGCGGGGGGAGCTAAAGATCCATCTTGGTCAGGTATGTTGTCAGGGGGATGGATATGATTTTGAGTAGGATGAATTGCGAAATCATCAATGACATCTTCAAGAAAAGAGAAAAAAAATTTTCACTTCTTATCTGTTGAGAAGAAATGGAGAAGAAATATAAATAAAGAGAAGTAACATATAAATATAAAGTAGTGCAATATAATTACATGAAATTTGGAGAAAGTGGAGCAGGGACTTTTTTCATTAGCCACAATAATGTTAAGGCCAGCAGCATCCCATAAACAAATGATCAAATTGGCTGCCAACAAGCCAACTTTGTGCAGATTATTGCCCAAAATAAAAGGGCCATGAGCCGCAATGTTGTGAAATTCCTGGTAGAAAAGTTGCTGATTGAATCCCATTCCAATAAAAATAGTGGCCATATCTTGAATTTGCGTAGAAGAAGCAAAGAGCCAACAGTTCCAGGCTTCCCCAAGAGGACTTGGGGGGCACTTTGGAAATTTTATATAAGAGGTCAAATGGGTTTCATGATAAATGTAGAGAATACGGGGCAAATGTATGCCATTTTCAGTGCGCAGGTAAGATGCTTCTCTGGCGGACAGTGAGACTAGAGCTAGAATAGTAGCATTATCAGGAAAGACATGAGCCATCAAGGCATCATCAAGAATGTAACCAGAACCTACCCAACGGAAAATCAAACAAAACAAAACAAAAAGATGAATTAATATGTCATGAAGATAAATATAACTAATTGAGAACTAGACTTACCAGTATGCATTATTAGAGTGATGCGCTCAGAATTGCCCATGTTAATGTATCCTTTGCAATCTATAGCTTTTTTAAGCTCCCATATAGTCTTTAGTTAAACCAAAGTAGATAAAATAATGGTAATACACATAAGTGAGGAGTTTCAAGGTAAGAAACAATAGAGAAAAAAATTGATAAAGTCATGGAATCATAAAAGAAAAAACTGTAAAATAAGACTAACTAAGGCACCACCTTGGTATTTAACTTTGACACGCAAACTTTCAGAGCGCATGTCAGATTTTTGGGGTGAAGAGAAGCACTGATCAATCTGAAGCATTGGCACAGGCATTGTAGCAGTAAGTTTTCAGATAAGATTGAAGATCTGTAGTTTATGGAACGGTGTGATAGAGGGTTGAGGCACCTAAAGAAAGGGGAAGGGGTTGGTGTTTCATTATTGCCGGTGGAAGAGTTATGTGATGAGGGAAGTGGGAATTCACCGCCAAATGTGCAGTTGGGGTGTGTAGATAGAAAAAAAAATTAAGTAGCATAGAGTGAGGAAGGACTTAAGGATGGCATCAGCAATTATGAGTCATGTGACTTTCTTGCAAATCCATCATGGATAAGATGAGTTTGGGATCAGGAATTAGGAATGAAAATTGGGGTATAAGAGACGGGATAATGCATTATCATGCATTCCTTATCCACTAGCCCTGGGGCTAGTGGATAAGAATCTTCCGCAATTAATAATGTCTGATCCCGGGAAAAAAAATTCCCGATCCCTAAGTACGGATCCCTGAACATTGATACCCCCTAATAATTGAGTGATTAATTTTATCAGACCAGATTAAATATTTTAAATAAGTTGCTAGCTGAAAAAAATACTCCATCCAGGAAAAGAAGCTACCTGGCTGGGGTTTCTGAGGTGAGCAAGGTGGGAGAGAGGGGGGGTATAAAATAAACTGGGCAGGAAGTGAAGCTTCCTGAATTAATTTTCTGATGTGAGGGAGGTGGAGGGTATAAAATACCATTTGAATACACCAAGAAGGGGTGAGTGGGGGGATTAGGCAGCCAAGTAGGGGGGAATGGGGAAATGATGTAGAGAAAGAAAGAAATAAAGAAAGAAAGAAGAGGGGAAAAAATTATTCTAACCTTGAAAACCATAAAAAATTATTTACAGGACACAAATAAATGCAAAAATAATAATAATAATAAAATTAATAACTATCAAGTATAAAAAAAAGGACAAATAAGAGCTTACCTTGAGAGATGAGATAAGAAAAAAAGTGAATTGAAAATAATCTAGGGATGTTTGAGGAGAGTAGGAAATGGATATGAGGCTTCAATGAAAAAAAGAAAGAGTGAAAAATTATGTAATTGCAGAAAATATGCAATTTCATTCTGATCTGATGAAGTGAAACATCAAATCTCATATTCACTGCCAAACGAGCAGGTGAAGTGTGTAGATTAAAAAAAATTTTAAGTTTTTTCCACAAAAATTAAGTAAGCTAGAGTGAAGAGACACTTAAGGATGGAATCTTCAATTGTATGTTATGTGATTTTCTTACAAATAAATCATAGATGAAATGAGTTCAGGATCAGGAATTAGGAATGGAAATTTTGTTATAAGAGTCAGGATAATGCATTATTGTGGATTCCTTATCTACTAGCCCTGGGGAAAATGGATAAGAATCTTCAAAAACTAATAATGTTGGATCTGGGGAAAAAAATCCTGATCCCTAATTGTGTATTGCTCAACATTGATACCCCATTATGAAAAGGAGAAAAAATGTGCAGATCAGATGGGGAGGAATCTGAATGGATGGGTGTGCACAGCAAAGTAGGGAGGCTTCCACATCCAGAAAGCTGTTCTAGATGTGGTTGTAAAAAATTGAGGATAAAAATGTCAGATAAGAGGTAAACATTGACATATAAAATTTCTAATAACCAAATTATTTTAAAAATTAATTGCAGAAGATAATTGGGGTATAAGGATTTTTGTCTGCAATTAATTTGATTTTGGACATGCTAATGTTGATACCCCCTAATAATTACAAAAATTACCATAAAACACCATAAAAATGCAAAAATATGCAAAAAAATTCAAAAATATGCACATAAATGCATATAAATGCATATAAATTTAAATAAATTCAGAAAATTAGAATAAAGAGGGAAAAATGCATAAAAATGCATATAGTTGCATAAAATGCAAATAAATGCAAAAAATCAATGACAAAGGATTTGAGGTATGGTGAAAACTGAAAAATAAGGGAATTTTAATTTTTTATACATAGGAAGAGTGATTGAACAAAAAATTTTGTGATGGAGAAAATATGCAAATGAATTTAATGTGAGAGGGTAAACAAATGAAGTCAGTAAACTGGAAAGTTTCATGGAAAATGCAAAATTACCATTACAAATATGAAATTTGAAGTTACAAAGAGAGGTGGAAATGAATATACTCAGCAAAAAAGAGATTTTAATTGCAAATATGAGCCAAACATTAAGAAAATTAATCAATTAAAAAATTCAAGTAATTTTTTAATATTCTCATAAGATTGGCCATTTTTCATACATTCTTTAATGAATTCTTTTAATTTAATTTTTTTTTATTTTCCAATTCATGACTTTCCATTTCTTTTTGAAATTCAGAGTCTTTGTTTTCTCTGAGAAATTATGAAATCTTTTCATCTCCTGCACCTCAAATTTGGCTTTTTCAAAGTTTGATTGAAGCAAAAAAAAAATTCACTAAATCTAAGTCCAGCTGATCTTTCATTAGAATATGATCAAGACTCATCTTCTCAAAGTAAAGGTTATTTTTTGCAATAAAATATTTTTATGAGATAAAATTGAATACAAAAAAATAAATAAAATTTTTTTGAAGAAGATATATATTTAATAATACTTACTCAGATTTTTTGTCATAAAATAATCATCAAGCGATACCAAAGAGCTGGCTGAAGTATTACTAATTTTTAGAAGATGGTTGAAGTTAATTCAATTTGATGCTTGATGCTTTAGTTTGGAGTTTGAGCATGAGGTTTTGGGTAGCTCATCTAAGGCAGATTTTGAAGAAGGAATCTCATTTCTGGAATCATTATTATTATTTGAAATTTAGGTTTGAGTTGGTGATTAGAAAATAAAGAATGAGTAATTTAGTGAAGAATTTATGAAAAAAGAAAAAGTAAATATACACCAAAAAATTGGGGCTCTGAGGACTCAGATCTACTCCATAATAATTTTTCTACTTGACAGTCAGGATCATCTTCAGCTGAGCTATGGTTTGAAGTTTCAGAGGCTTGATGTCCTTGAATTAAATGTGTGTCAGGAGGATTATTAGATTGTTGGGATTCAGAGGGTATATCCTTATTAGTATTGTGTAGAAATCAAGGGTTGACATCAATTTGGGAACCAAAAAGAAAATCCATTTCCTTCTAGAAAGGACACAAGATATTCAGCTTCTAGAAACAGTAGTAATCTCATTCTCCAAATCATCATCATCAATACCAAAACCAGTGGAAGTGGCAGAAAATTGAGCCTTTTTATGTTTTAAGTGGTAACTTTTGAGTCTCTCCTTCATTTTCTTAGCATTGATTTCAATTCCATCTCTTGTTTTCTTCTTTACTTCATTTTCCACTAACAAGAAGCCATTATTATTTGATGAAGATTGACCTCCAATGCAAGTGGACTTCCTGCATCCAAAACATGCATTGTAATTTGATGTAATTATGAGGAGGTTGATGATGATGAGATAATCTTCCTTTTTCAGCTGTCCTGACTTTGATTTTTCAGGTGATTGGATTCCTTTACAAGGAGACTTTTTTGGTGAAGCATTTTTTTGAATTTCCTTTTAATTGTTGGATTTTATGGAAAGAATTATGAAACTGGTATGTTACAAGAAGGGAGATGAAGAGGTTGAATAAATGAATAAAAAAAGGGAAACATGATCATTTGCACCATTTCTCTAACTAAAATTCATCCCACCAATACACACATCCCCTCAATCTACTGCAAATCAGAACCCTTATTTTTTCCTTATCATCTCCTAAATTTATTACTCTTGTTCTTTTTTTATGTAGTTTGTCCTTTTTCCCTTTTCATACTGTGTTCAACCTTGCTGCTCTTCATTTTTTATCTTTTTAAATGACATTTTTTCTTTATCATCTCCTGAGGATAATTTTCTTCTTTTTTTTGAGGTGCAACTTTTTTATCTTTTTTTACTGTTCACCATCTTTCTAACCCACCCTTCAAGCCCTCTAATTGTCTCTATCCCCTTGAATTCTCTTTCCCCCCTCTCCTCCCCTTTCCTCTCATTAATATACCCTACTCACACCTTCCCCTCCCATCCTCTGCTGTCCCCTTTCTTCTTTCTTCTATCCCATCCCCTCTACCCCCTCTGTTTTTCCCCCCTTTCCTCTTGCCTCTCTGTTTTTTGAAAATAATTTTGAATAAAATGTGAAACAAATTTATCAAAAGTAAAAGAATGGATCCAAAGCTGTTATAAACATCATATTTATTGTAGAAAGAAGCTTGAAGATATAAGTGGAATTAAAATATAAAAAAAATCAAAAAAACCAAAAAAAAGACAAGATAAAACAAAAGTTTAAATTTCAAAAATCAATGACAACTCTTAGTTTTCTGATCACAGAACACAATACTTTGATTTATGTTTTATATGTGAAATATTAAATAATTTTTTTAGAAGTAAGCATTAGAGTTACTCAATAGATTTGATCTTTAAAATGATAGTTTAATATTTACTTATTGACTTATTAGTATGCTTTAGAAAGATATTTTATTTATTGAAAACTGTTAAGACTTGTTATTTTGAATTTTTTCTAATGTATCTTATCATTTTTTTACTTAGTATTACTTTAAATTATAGTTCTTTTGATTTAATTTAGAGAGAGGAGGTAGAAGTGATAGGAAAGGGGAGGAGAGGAGAGAGGAGGACAGGGGAGGGGAGGGGAGGGGAGGGGAGGGGAGGGGAGGGGAGGAGAGGAGAGGAGAGGAGAGGAGAGGAGAGGGGAGGGGAGGAGAGGAGAGGAGAGGAGAGGGGAGGGGAGGGGAGGGGAGGGGAGGAGAGGGGTGGGGTGGGGTGGAGAGGGGAGGAGAGGGGTGGGGTGGGGTGGAGAGGGGAGGAGAGGGGAGGGGAGGAGAGGGGAGGGGAGGAGAGGGGAGGGGAGGAGAGGGGAGGAGAGGGGAGGGGAGGAGAGGGGAGGAGAGGGGAGGGGAGGAGAGGAGAGGGGAGGGGAGGGGAGGAGAGGGGAGGAGAGGGGAGGAGAGGGGAGGAGAGGGGAGGAGAGGGGAGGAGAGGGGAGGAGAGGGGAGGGGAGGAGAGGGGAGGGGAGGAGAGGGGAGGGGAGGGGAGGGGAGGAGAGGGGAGGAGAGGGGAGGAGAGGGGAGGGGAGGGGAGGAGAGGGGAGGGGAGGAGAGGGGAGGAGAGGGGAGGGGAGGAGAGGAGAGGGGAGGGGAGGGGAGGGGAGGGGAGGAGAGGAGAGGAGAGGGGAGGGGAGGAGAGGAGAGGGGAGGGGAGGGGAGGGGAGGGGAGGGGAGGAGAGGGGAGGGGAGGAGAGGGGAGGAGAGGAGAGGGGAGGAGAGGAGAGGGGAGGGGAGGAGAGGGGAGGGGAGGAGAGGGGAGGGGAGGAGAGGGGAGGGGAGGAGAGGGGAGGGAGGAGAGGGGAGGGGAGGAGAGGGGAGGGGAGGAGAGGGGAGGGGAGGAGAGGGGAGGAGGGGGGAGGGGAGGTAACAAAATAAAAAGTGGAACTAAGAATTTATTGAGAGGTGATAGAGGATAATCTACAGGAAAAAGAGGAGGTTTTAGGTTTTCAATTTTGAGGAGGGGAGGATAAAAGTGAAAAAAGACCCAGGCTGGAGGGGGGAAGGTTCAGAGCTGGTGTGTAGCAACGTAAAATTATTGCAAGTAGTGAGATCAAACAGAGTCACTCCATGGTATATACTTGAGTAATGACAAGAAATAAAAACCATTATATAAAAAATCAGTATACATCTAGTACACAGGTTTTTCCCCCTGTGTACTGTGCATGTAAAAATGAGCCCCTAAGGATTTGGTGAAGAAAAAGTTCAAGGTATGGGCATGTGTGTACCTGGCACTGACTAATCAAGTCAAGGGTGTGGAGTGCTTGAAAGGCTTAGATGTACCCAACAGATGGTGTGTTAAGTGAAAAATACACTATTGAAGTATACCACTTATTCACAGGTATACTTCAAATTAAAATGACTTACTTGGTACCTTTTTTGGGGTGTGCTTAAATGTAATATATGGTAATATTTGATACCCCCTAATATCTCAAGTAATTTTAAAATGAAGAAATTTTTAAATACAATAAACTAATGTTTAAGACCCTAAATGACTAAGAGATTACTTGCATTATTAGCTAGAACATTGGTACACCAATGAGATAATCAGTTAAACTATAGGCAAAAAAATTACTTCAATAAAATCAAACTGATTAATTTATTTTTAAAAAAATAATGGAAAATAAAAATTTTGGTAGTATTAATCACTCCCAAGTTTAAAAAATTAATTATCCAGTAGCTATGTATACAGGATTTATATCATTGATAAACAAACAGGTAAGCTAATCTAGAAAGTATCATGGTCCAAAAACAACAAAATTTCAAAATAAGTAACTTGATGTCTGAATTATCAACTAGTGAGCCACAATTAATTTTTTTAATCTTTACTTGTATTACATGTGACTTTCTGAAATGTCAATCATGGATAGGATGAGTCTAGGATCTGCCACTGAGACAAGAAATTATGAAAGTAAAGCAAGATAAATGGATTTTTTAATTTTTCTTGTACACTAGGCATGGGGCTAGTAGATAAGGATTGTCTTCCACTGATAATGACATTAGATCTTTCACTAATTAAAACTTGAAATTTTCAATGTTTTAGGCAATATATCTTTAGATATGTATGTAAGATCTAATATGAGGTCCAGATGAATTAAGATCATTGTGATATTGATATCACTTGGTCTCTACTAAATTAATTTTTCTATCACATTTAAATAATCTTGTTTGTGGAAAAGGCTTTTTAGTTTGAGACTATTCATCCTGATCCTTTATATGTTTTCCTCAGTTTAAAGTCAGCTTCAAAAGTGAGGTGAGTGAATGAGTCATAGAATTGAGAATGGGTATGATTTTTGGGAGGTGCTGAAGTTTAAATTAATATATGATAAAAGTAATTTTTTTGGATTAAAAGGGTTCCTTTAAAAATAAATTCTGCTCACATGTCTTTGTTATTATTTCCATTCTAGAGTGTAAGAGTGAGTTGTAGGGTAAGAGAAAACAGTGCAGGGAAAGAAAGTTGATTTGTTGCCCTTTGTAAAACTCAAGTTAACTTGACACCTACACAGTTTTGAAGAGATGGTAGTTGATTGAATGTGGTAACCTACAGCAGCAGAAGCCATATTATATATATATATATGTGCACATAGCAGGTATGCAAGTAGAAAACCCCTCAAGACAAGATTTATCAAACTATAGAGGATAGAGCTGAAAAATAAGGATAAAGGAAAACAGTTTTTGAGATTATTTTATACTACTCTGTCTATTGTTCTCTACCATCAAATGGGTCACACTTAACTAGCATGCTATTGAAGTTGAGCAAGAAACAAAACTGTGTAATAGAGTATCATAGCAACGTTATCAAGTTGACATAATATAAAATTCCCATGGAGATACTAGTGCTAAATGTAATTATGAAACATCATAAAAATTAACATATTTTTCTTCTTAAAATTTCAATAATTTTGTGATCTTAATAATGGTGAGCCTTTGAAAAATTGCACCCAGAATTCCAAATTGTTCAAGCAACAACTTCATTGTTTTCAATGAGTCACTCTTCCCTGACTCATCAGACACTTGCCTCTTTTTATCTTGTGTTTTCACTAGAGATGTATTTAAAGGAACTCACTGGTTTCTTGTCCAGTGATCCTGTTACAGACTCAGACACTCCTGAATACCAAAACTTCATATATTCTTCTATTGTTGGTCTAATCAGCCAACTTCCTAGCAATCTTCACAATCAGTCAATCACAAAAGACACATTGGATTCACCTAACAATGAAACAATGAATGATGTTGGGCTCAGTGACTTCCTAGTTTTTTTTTATTTTATAATTAACTTTCATTTCTCTCTCCATGTGATACAAGAGGTGCATAGTCAGCTTCTTCAGCCACCACATGTCAGATTGAACTAAAAAAAAAGAAGTAGATTGTCTTATGGAGGCTTCACTTCCACAAACTCTCATATTCATCAGAAGATAAATATTTTGGTCCTTGGTAGTAGTACTGTTGGTTAACAGTTATCAATTTCGAGTAGAAAATCATAAATAGTGTCTAGTTTATAATTTCAATTTTTTTATTTTTAGGCAGAGTGATAGGGATAATAATCAGCCATCTGTAACTCTGGGAAGATTTTTTTGATCTGAACCAAAATGTAAATAAGAAAATAAGTAAGATGTTTACAAAACACGAATGAAGAAGCGCTGAATAAGCTAAGACTTGAGATAAGAAACTATAAAAAGAATAATTGAGAAAGAGACAAAACAATGATGAAACAAAACAAATAATAAAGGGATAAAAAGAGATGTTCATTGCAGCAGAAGAGCAGACTAACATAATAAATACCTGAACAAAAATTTAAATAAGAAAATAAGTAAGACATTGAAAAAACTTGAAGGAAACAGTGCTGAATGAGCTAAGACTTGAGATAAGAAACTATAAAAAGAATCACCACACAATATGGGGGGCGGACTTGCTAGCAAGTCCGCAACCTTGGACCCAAACTCACCATAGATTGAACACACATTGAGCTATTGATAAAGGAACCATACAATCAGGGATGAACACCACTCAGCAGAACAGTTTTAGGTGGGTGTTCAAGTAGAGTTCAGTATGGGTTCAGTCTGAGTTCAGTCTGAGTTCCATCTGAGTTCCATCTGAGTTCAGGTTGAGGACTTGCTAGCAAGTCCACCCCCTATATTGCGTAGTGAATAAATGAGAAAGAGACAAAACAATGATGAAACAAAAAAAATTATAAAGGGATAAAAAGAGATACATAAATAGTTACAATAACTAGCTCTTTTTATCTACAACACACATGGAAAAGCACAGACACTACTTCACATACAAAATGAATATTTGTATCACAGAAGTTAAAATTCATAAGTAGTTAGTTATCAAATCAGTAAGTACACATTAAATCATAATTATTATAACACCCTCCCATGCTCAATGCTGAAAATTGGACAACCCCAAATCAATACAAAACTCCTCATGTTTTTGGTGTGAAAATAATTTTTTTAATATGTCAGCCAACATACTATTAGTGGAATAATAGTTTAATTTAAGTAATTTATTTTAAACAACTTCACACAGCCAGTGTAGTCTCATATTGATATTTCTGGTTTTATTTTCATATAATGGGTTATTAACAAGAGCAATGGCCCCTTGATTATCATTGTTCATAATCTGAATTTTGTGTGAGATTCAAAGTCCAGCAAAAAGTTGAAAAAACCATGCTAAATTTTGATAGTTTAAAGAAATATCAAAATATTCAGCTTTGGTGGTGGATAAGGCAACAACTTTCTGTTTGCATGATCTCAATCCTAATAGGCCATTGTGAAAGACAAAGGCACCAGAATTTTACTGGTAATCAACATATGAGCCACAGTCTGCATCAGAATAACCTATTAGATCTTTTGAATGATTTAGACCACCTAAGGTTAAGGAAAAATTACTAATTTTTTGTTAATATCTAAGAATATGTTTGAAAAGTGACACATGATCATCAGAAGGATTGTTTAGATATTTCAAAAGAGAACTAGCAGCATAGGCCAAATCAGGATGAGTGCATGAGACTAAATAGTTTAAGAGTCCAAAGGCATGATGATAGCTGAAATTTGTAGAAACTGTATCAAGATCTTTGAGAGCCAGCTTGGCATTCAGAACTAAAGGTGTTGAATCCAGACTAAATTTTAATACATTATATTCTTCTAACATGTTTTTGATGTATAATGGTTGAGACAAGTAAAATTCCATTTTAGTTTGATTTCTGGTTACCTTCATTCCAAGAATCCACAATACCCCACCTTGAACATCCATTTCAAAAGAATTAATCAATTTTTCTTTGACTTTAGTTATTTTTTTACAAAAAATCACTAAGTCATTGACATGAATGAAACTAAAACAAGGTTCATTATTTGAAAAATTTGAAAAGACCCAAGGATCAGCCAGGTTGGGAGAGAAACCTATAGTGGCAAAGATATCTTTGATACACTTGTACCAACATCAAGGACTTTTCTTTAGGCCATACAATAATTTTTTAAGTTTCAGACATGAGTTTGAAGATCTCGGACCATTGAAGCCCTCTGGATACTTAACAAAGATATCTTCTTTGGGAACACCATGAAGAAAAGCAGTTCAAAAATCTATTTGATGAACATCATAGTCTCTTTAAGCTGACAGACTTAATAGAGTGAAAAGCAATTCAAGGTATCAGTTGGTGAAAAAGTATCATTATAATCTATACCTTCAGTTTTAGAGAAATCTTGAACACATAACCTTGCCTTAAACTGTGATAAATTTCCATCACTATCAGTTTTCTTTTTGAAGACCCAAAAAGTTCCTAGTAGATTCCTTTCTTTTAGAATAGGTACTTCTTACCAAAAATTATATTTATTAATTGAATTTAATTCTGATTTTATGGCTTCTTTCCACATGGCAATTCAGGGCCAGAAACAGAATGTGAGAATTGTTTAGGGACATCACCAAAATCAATGACCATATTTCAATGGCTCCAAAGACTTCATTAGTTGTTAGAAAGTATTTTTTTAGTGTTGATATCACCATTAATCTTTTTAGGAGCTGGAAAACTTTTAGGAATTCACATATAGTGTTTACCATTATTCATTGAAGTTAAAGGTGGTACATTTAATGATTCAGTTGAGGCATCAGGAGAAATTTGTTGTGGATTAGGATTATTATTTGAAGTGATAGATTTAAATATTGTAAATTCAGGAATCAGAACTGAGGGACCTTTAGCACTGATTTTATGTGCCAATGTGAAAGATTTGTTACAGAAATTAACATCATGGGTGATCATAAAACGGTCTAGCCCTGGTGAATAGATTTTATAGCTATGATGTCCTTCAACATAGCCAATAAAGATACCTTTCTCACCAATAGGTGAAAATTTTGAAAAATGTCTGGATTTAGGAATATTATACACCACATCACATACAAAGACGTGAAGCTTACCATTTTTAAAAGAAGTTTAGAATCCCATAGTTTAATTTGCGTATTAATGTTGATTGTTGAGGAAGGAGTTAATTTTAATAATTAATTTACAGTACTAATTGCTTCTGCCCACCAAAGTCCATAAATTCCACATTTTACTAGCATGGCACAAGCTTTCTTGAATAGGGTTCTATTTACTCTTTGGAGATCCAATTTTTTTGAGGTGTGTGGGGAGCTTTAGCTAGATGTTTAATGCCTTTTTTAGTAAAAAGAAGTTCAATGATTTATTTAAAAATTCCCCACCATTGTCAGTGAAAACAGATTTGATATTTTGTTTGCATTTGTTTTCAGCCAGATTGACAAAAGACTCAAAGTAATGGAAGGTATCCAATTTTTGACTTAAGAAATGAATTGTTCTAAATCTGTAAAACCCATCAAATATTTGAAGAAAGAATTTGCTTCCTCGTTTTGAGGCTGGCATAATAGGGCCACATAAGTCCATATTAAGCATTTCTAGTGTCTTATCCAGAACTGGAAATTTTCTTGTGAAAGGTAATCTGTGGGATTTGGAAACAAGACATGGCATACAGACCAATTGGGAAAAGTCTAATTTAGGATACATGACCTTTGCAACAGCAGAATTATAAATGTTAAGAAGATTTTTAGATGATTTGACAGCCAAAATACAGTTTTCAGTTGAGAGTTGAAAAGACAAAACATTATCTTCCAGAGAACTATTGAAGACTTGGTATTCATTTTTGTCTAATAACTGAGCATGAGTGCCATATCCTTTGATTGAATAGTTCTTTTTGAGGAACCAAATTGAACTTCAGGCACAAATAGCGCATTTGGAATGGTAAAAATATTATTTTTTATTCTGAAGATGGCTGTTCCAGTGTCTTGAGAAAATATAAAGCTACCATTTTCCAAGAGTAGTTTTTTTGAGGTGGGAAAGAGATTTTGAAGGAATGATTTGTTATTAAACAAAGAGAATGAGGCACCACTATCTAGAACAGCCAGACTAGGTGATTTTGAAGTTGAAATGGCAGCAAGTGCTTTCCCTTCACATTCCTTTCTCCTTTGATAATTATCCTTGTGCATTTCAGGATGTAGCTGAAAAAAACTGGCCTCAGAGTTTGGTTCAGATGGATTATGTTTTGCATTCAGACACATTGGTTTTCCTTTCACATTAAAGGCTAAACTTAATTTAGGATTGTCCCCTTTTCTTCATTTTTAATCTTGTTTAAGTTCAGAGAGAACCTACTTAATGGTGGGGGTTTTCTTTGTGACTTTGAAATTTGTAAAGATTAGGTTGGAGACATTTCAAAAAGATTCAGGAACATTATGAAGAATATAGAAGGAAATAATTTGATGAAGTACATTTTGAGTAAAAAAAGAAGGGGAGACTTCTCTCAACATTTTAAGAGTTTATTGAAAGTCTTAAATTGAAGTAAGAGTGTCTGAACCTTCAAATTGGATGTTAAACATTTCAGCAATAATACTGTCACAGTTTTCAGAAGAGGTTGAGATGTAATGTTCTTTGATTTGTTCCCAAAGATCAGCAGGATCATAAATGTTGTTTTCAGGCACAAATAAAGTGTGATTATCTGAGTCAAGAAACATTCTCAGATTCATTGCCTTTGCTTCTTATTGAAGTTGAAAATTTCAAGAGCCTCAGCATCTGTAGTAACATTGACAGTTGTAAGAAAGAACTTGTCAAGATTTTGAACTCCTAAGGCATAGTTCATTTGGTTCTTCCACATGGCTTAATTTTTTTTGTAAAGACTTCCACACCTTTGATTTTGGAGAAATGAGAATCAATGTTTAAAAAGCTAAAACTTGGATCAGGAACAGTGGTAATACTTGATTCAAATGAGGATTAGAAGTTATTGATAGGTGAAGATGCCACAGTGGATAATTAAAAAGGCACTTGGCCCAGAACTTTTTTATCTGAACCAAAATATAAATAAGAAAATAAGAAAGATGTTGAAAAAACTCAAATGAAGCAGCACTGAATGAGCTACACAGGGGTGGAAAAACTACCACATGACTGCAAGTGGTTTTTTGCAACCCTTGAACCAACTTGCATGTAACCTGTGGTCTAAAGTTTTATGAATAAATTATCAGGTGTTGACACAGAAAATTTTATTCAATTTGAATCTCTAAAATATATTTTATTATGAATATTATTGTTTTTAGTAAATAAAATTTAGTCAATTCTCAGTATATGGTATATGAAATAACCAGGTTACTTGATAAATAAGAGTCATAGTAGTTTCAATGTAATTTGAAGAAAATCAAGGTAAATTATCTTAGAAATAGACATTTAAACCATCATGATTATTTAATTTATATAGGTAACATAATAACTTGATGAGGAGTAAAAAAAATTTTACACATCTACTTAATGGAAAAAAGAAATAGAATTCATTTTTCAAGATATTCTTTTAATTCTGATAATCCAAAATATGATATAAATCAGCCAAGATATAAAAATTTTATGAAGCATAGTATTACTAATTTAGTTACAATATAGATTCTGCCCTACTTTCCAACAGTAAATTAATAATTTATTTCTTGACTACATTAATAATTATGTGCACATTAAAGCCTTTAAAACATAATTTCCAGTTTTTTTAATCCCTTATTTTGGTTGATCAAATATCACATAAAATAAATTTTTTCTTTTCTCATATAAAATAAATACTGATCCTACTAAATATAAGCAATTAGCATATTTCAGAGGTTTTATATTTTTTTAATTGATTATAAATTAATATTTTAATTTCCTTTTTATATCTTCTACAAAGGAAGGTTAACATTCATTTTTTAAACTCTCTCCTTTATTATTCTTTTCTTTTATTAATTGTATTTACTAATTTCATATTAATCCCATTATTTTTATTTTTTTACTATACCATCTGTATATTTATAACTTTCACAAATGATATTTTTATGTTTACATGTTCTCATCACTATAAATATTAATAATATAATTTAAATCTATATAATTTTATCCTTTACCTTAGAATATATATTTAAACTTTGGAAAGAAAGTTTATTTTTTTTACCACTCATTTATGCTTTCATGCTTCTGGAAGGGATGAAATTTAATAAAAAAATAATTGCTTGTAAAATTTTTCAAAATGAAATAGGCATTATTTTGTAGTTGGAAACAAAAGAACAGGATATCTATCAGTCAGGCTGTTCCAGGAGCCCAGTAAATAAACATACAAATTTAATGGAATTAAAAGAGGACATAATAATTGCAGCTTATTTATTTACATTAAATTTATATTACATAATATATTATATAAATATTTTATTTTATAAGTAAAATAAATTTTATATTAATTTTATTATCATATAAATTAAGTATACATCAATTTAATTATCATATTACATATAAAGGGACACATTTTTATGTATTTAATAAATAATTAATTAATTACATTTTTATAATATAATTACATCCTTTTAATTATCTTATATTGTAATTACATTAATTATTTAATTTAAATATGTAACTAAACCTTTTCATATAAAATATTATCCATAATTAGTGGCACTTTTTTTGATCCTTAATTGTGTCAATGAAATATTAAATAAATTAAAACACTTATTTAATAAAATAGTATTCAAATTCTCAATTTAAATTAGCAATATCATTAAATTAATTATTTGTTTCATTTAAACTAGTTATTTAATTGCATAGTTAAAGCAATTAATTAATTTTGCTTTACACTAAATTAAATTTGATTACATACTTTGTTGTGCCAGAACATTTTATTTGTTTCACTTAAAAAGCCTGAAAACACATTGTAATACCTGTTTTGAATTTGTTTTTCTCATAGTTCTTATGTCTCAGGTTTGTTTAGTTACTCATTATTTTTATTAACTGATTTAAGAATTTATGGTGGGATAATTAGTTTCTTAATTGGGATTGAATTATTTGTTTCATATATTTTTCTCTCAATTAATATGTTTCAATTATTTTCTTTTATCTTCTAGTTTTACCTTATTACTATTTTTTATATACTCATTTGTAGGGCTTCAGAGGTCCCCTTGCCTTTAAAAAGGCCTTGGGTAATCCACTTTAGCCTTATCACTTACTTACTCATCATATTTTAAATATTACATTATATTTTATTATTTCTTGTGGCGCATCAGTCCCCTTAAATATTAAATAAAATTATAAGGTTGTTTTAAGAATATTCAAATATTTAAAAGTTGATAATTGAGAAGAGAGAAATTAATATTACTTACTAGTATAACTACTCTATCTCATGTCCACCTTGTCTATTAGACCAAATATTTCATCATCCAGTTCCTTCTACTCCTCTCTTTTTCCTTCCATTTCACTCTTATCATCTCAAATCTCCCTTTCCCGCATCCTTTTCACCTTCTTCTAGACTAGCCGGCCGACAATTGGAGGCCTTTCCATATGACAAAAATTGACTTTGCAAAATTTTGGATGAACGAAAAAACGCATGGACCACCTTGCGTGAAAAATACACTTTTTCCGCGACCGTGAATTGAACTGGGGATCTTACTTTTAGGTTTATATATATTTAAAGGTTATCTACTTTGTGGGTGATTTAATTATCACTACTGTAAGTCAAACTTTGCTCCTATCAACTCTTAAATTAGATTTTTTATTGCAATAACAGTGATTGTGGCCTAGTGCTGAGTCACTGAGTGTAAGTGTTCAATAAATTCATAATTTTTTTTCCTATTTGACTATTATAGAGTGTTAATACCTTTTAGTCCTAGAAGAATTTCACAAAATTTTAATTTAATATTTAAATTATTAAATTAATTTTTATTATTATTAATTTTGTTGATTTTTGGTTGACTATAATAGTACTCTGTACTTAGTCCCAGTATTTGCCATATGCAAATTTGGTAAATTTATTGTTGGTTGACATTAAAACTAAACTGTTTAGTCCCAATAATAAATTTTATTCTTATATAATTGTCTTTATTTGATTAAATTAAACAAATACTTTATATTTAAAATATTTTGTATTTCTTTTTATAAATAAAAATATTTTGATATAAATTTTTATTATTATTTTGGTCTCATAAAACTAAAAAATATAATAATTTAAAGGAATTATTTAATTAATCTTCCCACTTACATAACTATAAAGTTGACTCAGAGCATGGATAACCTTCAAGTGGATGAAATTGATGTTGATTGTGAAGCTGATTCTGTAAGCTCTTCAAAATTAATTTATCAAAAATCAATTGCTGATAATAGACCTTCTCATTCTACAGGACGTATAAATGTCAAGAGGGGTGGAGGAAACAAGCCCCCTTCCCCCAACCATTCAGAAAGATGTCAAACCTCTGATCAATCAGGAAAATCCTCTAAAAGGTATAAAAATTAAAAAGATTCCTCTAAACCAGCAAGTCAACAATTTGTACAGCCACATCAAGGAGCTGAGAGCAGAAAGTATGAAATACAAGGCAAGAGTGGACACCCTTTGGTCCCAGATGCAAGAGCTTCTATCTCAAAAGCAGTTTCATCCTCTTCCCATGTCATCAACTCAGCCTCAGCCCCCTCAAACTCCCACCTCCTCCCAGCAAAACCAAAATACTCTGGAAGTAGAACAATCGAAATGGGATTATCTCATTAGCCACTATCAACAGAATGTGCAACATCCTCCTCATCATCAGCCTGGCCCATCCAGAACACCCAATTCCCATCCTCCTCCTCATCCTTACCAACAAAGCAGGAGAAAGAAGGCCCAAGCCCAAACTCAAACCCAGGGGAAGTTCCCTCCTCTGCCATGGTAAGTAGTTTGGTTGATAAAAATTTTGGAGTACATTCTAATAAGCCTTCTTCTACAGGTAATCAAATTGAGAGTGGTGAAAGAACAATTAAACCTGTTAAAAGACAGCTTCCTGTAACTAGTAGCCCTAATTATGTTTTAAGTAAACATTCTTTTGATAAACCATTACATTTAACCTCTACCTCTTTAATTAATCCTACTCTTGCTACTAAGAATGATTCTGTTTCTCCAGAAATTTATGTTTTACTTGAAAAAACTTCTGAAGAAATATTGAGAGACTCTCCTGATTTTAATGTTATCAAAGACAAACCTTTGAGAGAATTATTGAAACATGAGATTGATAGATTAAATAATTTGCATTTACATTGCAAAGTAAGTTCTTCTGTTCAAGACACAGCTTATTTCAGATTAAAAGACACATTAAATAATTTCGTTGCTCAACATAAGTCTATTAAAATTTATCACAGATCACTTTCAGATAAATATAGTCATCTACGCAAAGTTGTTGATGATCTAAAAGATGAGAATACTTCTTTAAAGAATGACAACATGCTTCTGCATAGTGAATTTATAGAATTGAAAATTGATTTCCAAAATTAAAGTAATAAAATCTCTATAGATGAGGACAGAAATGTTCTATCTATTGATAAGATTAATGATCAACTATCTTATATCCCTGATTTAAGAAATAAATTGTCTGATCTTGAGAAAAAAATTTCTGCATTAAAGGCTGTTCATAATACTCATTGTCATGAGGTAAAAAATACTTCTCAACCTGCTGTTAATCATAAAAATAAACAGCCTGAACAGGGTGTTTCTTCTCTCCCTTGTAATGTACCAATTTTTCCAGCTGAAAATTATTCTATAAAATCTGTAACATCAAATAAAAATAATTTTGATGCTCAAAATGAGCCATCTACCTCTGTAAATAATGAAATATCTGAGCACCTTTCAAGACTTCAAGAATTAATAAACTTGAATAGTTCAAACCTTAAAACTTACCATCCTGGTAGTAATAAAAATTGGCCTAAATTGGACCAATATCCTACTTTTGATGTTAATTCTTCATCTTATTGGAAACAATTTATCCAAAGAATTGATTATTTAAAAAGAACTTATAAACTTCCAGTTGAGGAAATTGTTTCTAAGTTAATTTCTTTTTTTTCCAATATAGCCTTGATGTGGTATGAATCTGTTTTGTTAGATAACAACCATTATACATGGAATGAATGGAAAACTTTGATTGAGAATCAGTTTGGTGGCTCTAAATTCAGGTTGGCTCGGCAAAGACTGTATGAAAATACTAAATATGTCTCCTCCTCTGTTTAAAAACCCATTGTTTTTCTTATGAAATTAACAAAAATTCTGAGAGCAATAGATCCAAAGATGGATTATGATATTTGGAGAGATAAAATCTTGTATAAATTACCAAATTATCTTAGAGATTTAATTGTAGCTAGAGCTGAGCATGTGAGGGAACATTCTTCTATCATTAATATCTGTAATGAAGTACTGCTCAACCATAGATATGGACCAAAGAATTACCTTGGAAAATCTTATCATGATAAAAATAAAACCTCTACTAAGCCCCCAGAAAAATCTGGTAAACCCTCTGCCCCAGTTGCACCTAAAAAATATGCAACAAATACTTGTTTTAAATTTAACAAATCATGGCAAAAGGGTCATGTTTGTGACAAGAAAATTCATCTTGTTGAACAAAATGAAGACACTGATGATGCTTAAATTGATATCAATAATTCTTCTAGTGACTATGAAAGTAATGTCTCCTATGACAATGAATCTCTTAAAGATGTTTTAATGTTGGAACAGGATGTCCAATATTTAGATAGTATATCTGAAGAATGTGTATTGGATTTATCTTCAGTGGAAAATGCTGAAATAATTAAAGATATTACTAACAATTCTATATCCATACCCCCTTTGAAGGCACCTGTTATCATTAAAGGTAAAAATGTTGAGGTAGTTCTTGACTCTTGTGCTGGAGGAAGTGTAGTGTCTGAAAAAGCACTAGCTTCAGTGGATAAGGATTGTTTAAGTAAATTATTACCTATGACATCTGAAAAATGGAGAGAGTATGGTTCTATTTTGTGTCCTATTGGAAAATACAAAACCTCTTTATTCTTCAAATAAAATGGTGGTTTTGTCAGAGCTATTTGTGAATTTGTTTTCATGGAGAATGATAATTTAAGAAATTGGTTTATTATGGGTAATGATATTTTAACCATGTTTGGTGTGAAATTGGACCCAGCTAATAATTGCTTCACCTTGGGATTGAATGGAAAAAGAAAATTCAAAATTTCCTCCCCTAGAAAACCTTCTGGGCATCTGTTAAAGTCTTGTAACTCACTGGTCCAGTGTAAAGGCAGACCAACAATGGAAATGGATAATTTATTGAATGAAATAAATAATGCTTCTTTTGATGATCAGTTAACTAGTGAACAAAAGGATTCTATAATTGCCTCAATTACCTCTTTCCCAATGGCTTTTGCTCATGGTTCTCATGTCTTAGGAAGTGTTCAGGAAGAAATGAAAATTACTTTATCCTGTAACTTGGGTGATACTCCTCCTAATATTAAGAAAAAAACATATCCTTCTTCTCCAACAAAAATAAAGGATATTGAAGATAATATTGCCACATTATTAAAAATGAATATCATTGAGAAGGTGGATGTCACCCCCAAATATTGTGTCATCTCCTCAGTACTGATCTCTTATGAGAAGGATAAGGCTAGATTATGTGGAGATTACAGAGCATTAAACATTTATACTGTTGATGATATTTATCCTTTACCCAGAATTAATTCAATACATGCTACCTTGAAAGGTGCAAATTTTATTAGTTGTCTGGATGGTAATAAAGGGTATCATCAAGTTCCAGTTGAGAAAAATGCTCAACTTTTTTTACTTATTGCTACTCATATGGGAATATATAAGTATGTTAGAATGCCATTTGGCCCTAAAAATTCCCCTTCAGTTTTTCAAAAAGTCATGGATAACACTTTCCATCAGGAAATAATTGAGGGTTGGCTCATAGTGTATATTGATGATATCATAGTTTTTTCTAAAACTTTTGATGAATATATGATTCACTTAAATAGAATTTTTCAAAAAATTGATGAAATCAATATGACCTTGTCCTTGAAAAAGTGTAAATTTGGCTTTCAATCTTTAAAAGTCCTTGGCCATGTTTTGTCAGGCCTACAAATTTGTGTAGACCACAACAAAGTTGCTGCCATTCAAAATGTAAAGGCACCAACTTCTATAAGAGAAATTCAAAGTTTTTTGGGTATGTGTAGGTATTATAGACAATATATTAAAAATTACCATGTCATAGCCTTGCCTCTTACCAAACTAACTAGAAAACATGTTGCATTCATCTGGAATAATGACTTTCAAAAAGCTTTTGATGAATTAAAATGTTGTTTAATGAAAGCCCCTATCTTGGCTGCTAGCTTTTCTGGTCTAGGTGCTGCCCTTCACCAGAAACAAATTATTAATGATAAATCCTCAGAGGTTGTAATTTGTTATATTTCAAGAAGCTTGAGAAAAAGTGAATTGAAATATTGTGCCCCCCAATTAGAGTGCTTAGCAGTTTTTTGGGCTCTTGAAAAGCTTCATTACTACCTAGATGACCAAAAGTTTGAATTGGTAACTGACTGTAGTGCTGTGAAGTCCCTCTTAAACCTAAAAACACCAAATAGACATATTTTTAGGTGGCAACTTGCTGTTCAAGAGTACAGAGGAAGAATGACAATTATTCATAGGGCTGGAAATGTTCACTCCAATGTTGATATGCTGTCCAGATTGCCTCTGCCAAATTATGACTCCAATCCTGGCTATGTACCTGAAGATGATACTGTTCATATCCATGGTATATTTATAGTTGATATGGGAGAGGAGTTATTACAATTAATTCTGGATTCATAAGATAAAGATTCTGATTTGAATAAATTAGTTACTATCTTAAATGATCCAAAGAATTCTTCAATCAAGCATTAATTAAAACTCTTCCTGCAAAGTATCAAAATGCTTTGATTAAAGGAAATTTTTCTATTGAAGATGGTTATATTTATTATAGAAGAAAGCTTACTAATGTAATTGTAATTCCTCCTTCTATGAAAGAAACTATCCTCAAGATTTGTCATGATGACATATTAGCTGGTCATTTTGATCTTAAAAAACAATGATTAGAATCAAAAACACTGCTTGGTGGTCTAATATGTCTGAAGATACAAAATTATATGTTGAATCTTGTGATTCCTGCCAGAAATCTAAAAGGTTGACAGGTAAAAGAGCAGGGTTATTACAACATATTGAAGCACCTGATGCTCCCTGGAAAATCATTAATATGGATTTTGTTACTGGTCTTCCTGTGGCAGGTAAAGACAGTAATAATTCTTGTTGGGTAATAGTGGATAGATTTACTAAAATGTGCAAATTTATTCCCACACACAAGGATGTTTCCACCAAAGACTTAGCTTTCTTATGGTGGTCTTATATGTTCAATAGAGTTGGATTCCTTAGAGCCATTATATCTGACAGAGATCCCAAATTTACATCTGAATTATGGATGTCTTTAATTGATATATGTGGTTGTGAATTAAAATTATCTACTGCTCACCATTTCCAGACTGATGGTCTAGCTGAAAGAATGATTCAAACTCTAGAGGATATGATTAGAAGGTATTGTGCCTTTGGCTTGGAATATAAAGATAATGACAGATTTACTCATGACTGGGTTACTTTTCTCCCTAGTCTTGAATTTGCTTATAATAGCACTGTTCACTCTGTTACTCAAAAGTAGCCTTTTGAGCTTTGGCTAGATTATGTCCCTAATACTCCTGCTCAAATACTCAATAGTAAATTTTCTAAGTTAGAATTACACCCTGGTGTCAAATCTTTTGTTCAAATGCAACAACTGTGCAGGAAATATGCTCAGAATTGTATTGATAAAGCATTTGAATATGAAAAAAAGATGGGATAAATCCCATAAGGAACACACATTTAATGAAGGTGATGAAGTGCTGATATCTACTGTCTATTTCAATTTACAGGGTAACAACAAATTGAAAGATCCTTTTGTAGGGCCTTTTGTTGTTAAAAGAATGATTGGAGATAATGCAGTTGAAGTTGTGTTATACTCTCCATATGATAGAAAACATCCTGTTTTCCCCATTTCCCTGCTGAAACCTTATACTTCCAACAGTGATTTATTCCCTAAAAGAAGAGGAAGACCTAAGAAAAATCTTCATGAAATAACTGAAACTGCAGAAATTGATAAAATTCTGAAGGATAGAATTGTCACTTCTGAAAAAGGTGTTGAGTATTTGCTAAGATATAAAAATAAGTCATCTGAATATGATGCATGGATACCTGGTAAAGAAATTTCAAACCTTCCTACTCTGTCAAAAAAGTATAAAAAGAAAAATCATAGCATTTTTTTAATTTTTTTTTTTAGAGTGAGGGTGTCAAGGTTCACTTTTGGTCTAGAAGCTTTGGTACGGTGTAATATGAAGATTGTAAGGATTTTTTTGACTCTAAATAATTAGGTACGTATTTCTCAATCAAGGATGATTCTTTTACTCAAATTAAGAGGTAGTTTTTAATAATTTATATAGATTATAGAATTAGAATTACGTATGGTGTAAATACTAAGGATATAAAATATAGTAAATAAGTTTTAATTGTTGTAGTTGTAGTAAAATGAGTTGGTAAAATAGAATGATCCAAAGACAACAAAAAGAGAGGCCTTTTATAGGCAAAGGAGAGACAAAGCACGGAAATCAAATTCTAAAAACAGTAGGAAGAGAGAGAGAAAAAGAACATTCCAGAAAGAGTATTTCAAATGATAAAGTTATTCTAAAAAGAAGGCGTCAAAAAGATGTATTTACAGAGTATGTCAGAAATACATCAATATTTTTAATATTTACTGTAAAAGTCAATCCTAAATAAGAAATTTGATTTTTTTGTATATATTTAATATTATTTGAATATTTAAATCTTATTTTATCTTTGTATTAATTTTTTAATATAAAATTTTATTTTTTCCCAACCTGTCAAATGAGCACGGTGTTAGAGAAAAATATAAGGGACAAAATTTTAATTTTAATTTTAATTATTTATTTAATTAATTAATTTAATTTTAACATTATGTAATTAGTTAATTTATTATAACTAATTTTAATGTAACTAAATGATAATTAAATAATAATTAAAAATTATAAGGTGCGGCTTCATCCAGTAAATAATTAATTATTTCACTGGGTAAGTCTAGTAGCCTGGCTGACACTCCCTCACTCTAAAAAAACAAAAAAAAAATGCTATGATTTTTTCTTTTTATAGTTTTTTAGTAGAGTAGGAAGATTAGATATCTCCTTCCCAGGTATCCAAGAATCATATTCAGATGATTTATTCTTGAATCTCAATAAGTATTCTGTACCTTTCTCAGCAGTGACTATTCTTTCATTTAAAATTTTTTCAATTTCTGCTGTCTCAGTGATTTCATTTGGGGTTTTCTTTGGTCTACCCCTCCTTTTTGGAAATAAATCACTATTGGATGTGTAAGGTTTCAAAAGAGATATTGGAAAAACAGGATGTTTTCTGTCATATGGGGAATACAGAATAACTTCAACTGCATTATCTCCAATCATTCTTCTGACAACAAAAGGACCAACAAATGGATCTTTTAATTTGTTATTACCTTGTAAGTTGAAGTGGACTGTAGAAATCAACACTTCATCACCCTTTTTAAAAGTGTATTCTTTATGGGATTTGTCCCATCTTTTCTTCTCATATTCAAATGATTTTTCAATACATTTTTTAGCATGATTTCTACATAGTTGTTGCATTTGAAGAAAAGATTTTACACCAGGATGTATATCCAATTCAGGTATTTTGTTATTGAGAATTTGGGCAGGAGTATTAGGAACATATCCAAGCCAGAGCTCAAAAGGCTTTCTTTGAGTAACAGAATGAACAGTGCTATTATAAGCAAATTCTAACCCAGGAAGTAAGGTAACCCAATCATGAGTGAATCTGTCATTATCTTTATACTCAAGGCCAAAGGCACAATATCTTCTTATCATGTCCTCTAAAGTCTGAATCATTCTTTCAGCTAAACCATCAGTCTGAGGGTGATGGGCAGTAGAAAGTTTCAGATCACAACCACAAACATCCATCAGAGACATCCAAAATTCAGAAGTAAATTTAGGGTCTCTGTCAGAGATTATGGCTTTAGGAAAACCAGCAGTATTAAACATATGAGACCACCATAAGAAAGCTAATTCTTTAGTGGAAACATCCTTGTGGGTAGGGATAAATTTACACATTTTTGTGAATCTGTCCACAATAACCCAACAAGAGTTATAACTGTCTTTACCAGCAATAGGTAATCCTGTTACAAAATCCATGTTTATTATTTGCCATGGAGCATCAGGAGGTTCAATATGTTGCATTAATCCTGCTCTTTTACCAGTTAATCTTTTTGATTTTTGGCATGAATCACAGGATTCAACATATAATTTTGTGTCCTCAGACATATTAGCCCACCAAGCAGTGTTCTTAATTCTGATCATTGTCTTGTCAAGATCAAAATTTCCAGCCAATATGTCATCATGACAAATTTTCAAGATGATTTCTTTCATAGAAGGAGGGATAACAATAACATTACTCAACTTTCTTCTATAATATAGGTATCCTTCATCAATTGAAAATTTTCCTTTTTCCAAAGCTTTTTGGTACTTTGGTGGAAGGGTTTTAATTAATGCTTGTATTGAAGCATTCTTTGGATCATTTAATATGGTGCATAACTTTTTCAAGTCAGTGTCCTTATCATATGATTCCAGAATAAGCTGTAATAGCTCTTCCTCCATATCAACCACATATATCCCATGGATATGGATAATTTCATCCTCAGGATCATAAGCAGGATTAGAGTTATCATTTGGTAAGGGTAACCTTGATAACATATCTACATTTGAGTGACCAATACCAGCTCTGTGAATAATTGTCATTCTCCCTCTGTACTCTTGAACAGCCAGCTGCCATCTAAACATATGTCTATTAGGTGTTTTCAAGTTTAAAAGGGATTTAACTGCACTGCAGTCAGTGACAAGTTCAAATTTCTGGTCATCTAGGTAATAATGAAGCTTTTCTAGAGCCCATACTACAGCTAAACACTCTAATTGAGTAGCACCATATTTCAATTCACTATTTCTCAAGGTTCTTGAAATATAACAAATTACTACTTCTGAAACTTTATCATTTATCACTTGTTTTTGATGGAGGGCAGCACCAAGACCAATGAAACTGGCATCAGTGTACAAAACAAATGGTTGATCAAAGTCAGGTAAAGCAAGAATTGGTGCTGACATCAAACAGTGTTTCATAGTGTCAAAGGCTCTTTGTCTTTCACTATTCCAGACAAAAGCAACATCCTTTCTAGTTAATTGGGTAAGGGGTAAAGCTATGACTTGGTAATTTTTAATATACTGTCTATAGTATCCACACATTCCCAAAAAACTTTGGAGCTCTCTCACTGTTGTAGGAGCTTTCACCTGTTGTATGGCTGCCACTTTGTTCTGGTCAACACATATCTGTAAGCCTGAAACAACATGACCAAGAACTTTTAAAGAATGGAAACCAAATTTACATTTCTTCAAAGCAAGTGTCATATTTATTTCATCCATTTTCTGGAATACTTTACACAGGTGTTTAAGATGGTCCTCAAATGTTTTTGAGAATATAATGATATCATCAATATAAACCATCAGCCAACCTTCAATTATCTCTTGATGGAATTTGTTATCCATTACTTTTTGGAAAACAGAAGGGGCATTTTTAGGGCCAAATGGCATCCTAATATACTTATAAATACCCATATGAGTGGCAATCATCAGAAAGTTCTGAGAATTTTTCTCAACAGGTACCTGGTGATATCCCTTATTACCATCCAAACAGCTGATATATTTAGCACCATGTAAAGTAGCATGTATAGAGCTGATTCTAGGTAAAGGATAGATATCATCAAAAGTATAGGTATTTAGTGCTCTATAATCACCACATAGCCTGGCATTATCTTTCTCATTAGAAATTAGGACAGGTGAGATAACAAAATATTTAGGTGTTTCAACTACCTTTTCAATAATATTCATTTTTAAAAGGGTAGAGATATTATCTTCAATATCTTTTCTCTTTGTGGGAGAAGCAGGATAAGGCTTCTTCTTTAAACTAGGTGGTATATCAGTTAATGGGCAAGACAATGAAAGTTTCATTTCCTCTTTAACTAATTCCAGTTCATGTGACCCATGAGCAAAGGCCATAGGAAAAGATTTTATCAAGTTAATGATGGAATCTTTATCCTCACCAGAAAGTTGTTCTCCAAAAGAGGCATTGTCAATTTCAGACATAAGGGCATGCATTTCCTTTGTAGATCTTCCTTTATATTGAACCACAGAATTACATGTGTTCAATTCTGGTTTTAATAATTTTTTAGGGGAGGAAATTTTAAATTTTCTCTTCCCATTCATCCCCATTGTGAAACATTGGTTTGAAGGATCCAATTTTATGCCATACTTGGTTAAAATATCATTCCCTACAATAAACCAATTGCTCAAGTTATCATTTTTCATGACAACAAAATCACAAATAGCTCTTACAAAACCATGGTTATATTTAAAAAACACTGTGGCTTTGTATTTACCAATGGGGGACAAAACAGAGCCATACCCTCTCCAATTTTCAGAAATGATAGGCAACAGTTTAGATTTATAGTCTTGATCTACTGAGGCAAGTGCTCTTTCAGATACTACACTTCCTCCTGCTCCAGAATCCAGAACAACTTCAATGCTGGTTCCATTGATCAAGACTGGTGCCTTAAGAGGGGCAATAACAATTGAGTTATCCTCAATGTTCTTTATGATCTCAGCATCCTCAACTGTAGATAAATCATTATTATCAATGTCAATAGTATTTAAATAATGAATATCTTCTTCCAGCATCAAGATTTCTTGTTGAGATTCATATGAAATATTGCTGGCACAATCACTTGATGTATCATCCAGTGCCACTGTGTCATCAGCATGCTCCTCTGTTTGTTCTACAAGATTTATCTTCCTGTCACAAACATGGCCTTTCTGCCAAGGCTTGTTGCACTTGAAGCAAGTGTTTGTTGCATACTTCTTTGGTGCAACAGGGGCAGAAGGTTTACCAACCTTTTCCAGAGGTTTTTGTTGGTAAGTGGAGGGTTTCTCTAAAGGGGTCCTAGGAATGAATCTTCTTGCATCATACTTATTGTTTAGAAGTATCTCATTGCAAGTATTAATGAAAGAAGAGGGTTCTTTGGAGAACTCAGTCCTAGCCACAATCAAGTCTCTCAGAGACATTGGTAATTTATAGAGGATCCTGTCCTTCCATAAATCAAACTCCATATTTGGGTCCATTGCCCTTAAGATTTTTACAAGTTTCATTAAAAACTCAATAGGTTTATCAGTAGAAGAGCTATATCTAGTTTACTCATACTGCCTTTGTTGAGCCATTCTGAACTTGGAGCCACCAAATTGTGCTTTAATTAATTTCTTCCAATCCTCCCATGAGTAGTCATTCCCATCCAGGAGAACAGATTCATACCACATCAGGGCAACATTAGTGAACAAAGAAATTAATTTGGACACAATTTCCTCATCTGGGAGTTTGTAAGAATTTTTTAAATTATCAATTCTGCAAATAAATTGTTGCCAATCAGAGGAAGAATCACCATCAAATGTTGGGTACTGGTCAAGTTTTGGCCAATTCTTTTTATTTGAAGGAGTCTCCTTAGTACTAGCTTGTTTCTGAGTAAGAATCAGCTGTAATTTCTCTAATTGTGCTGAAATCTCATTGTTTAATCCTTCTGTTTCAGATCCTGGTGCATCATCAGTTTTTGATGGAAACTCAGTGTTATCAACAGGTATTTCTGGATCAATTTTTATTTTAGATGAACTAGACACAGGTACTGGTTGAGCATCCTGAACTATATGTTCCTTCACAGAATTGTCAGAATATTTTTGGTCATTTAACAATGAGTTCAATTTTTCTTCAATGGTTGTTAGTCTTGTTTTCATTCTTGGAAGACTAGATAAACTTTCATTGACAGTTGCAAAAGATAATTGATTTTTATGTTGAAAAGATGACAAATGGTCACTCAATCTTTTCAGATTTATCTTATCTATCTCTATCTCCTGGCAACAGGCAGATACAGTATCTTTTAGTTTAGACAAATCATTTTTTATATTTTGCCATAAAGCAATTTTCTTTTCATGGGTTGCTTTGTAATGAGACAATTCATCAGAGACTCTCTGTGCTTCACTTTTTAATGCTTGATAACCCTGATCAGTTAACAAACTATTATATCTCTGAGTCAATTGCATATTGTTCATTATATGATTTTGTTTGGCAATAATATCTCTCAAGTGCTCATCATTAATTCTTGCTACATCTGGAGTGTTTCTCAATAAGGAAACTGAGTAACTTTCCAGACTCTCATAGAACTCAGGGTCAAGAGTTTCATCAATCACAGCCATATCAGGATTAATCATTGAGGTAGCAATTAAAAGTAATGGATTGGATACATGAGATAACTGTCTACTATTCCCAGCTTCTATAGGTCTTAAGGTTTCATCCTGCCTTCCAGATTTACCTGAAGGAACAGAGTCAGCCACAAGAAAAGGCACTTGAGAATCAATAGAGGGACGTACCAGGGTTTGCTGGGTATCACCATATTGGGCTTCCTTCTTCTTTTGCCTCCTTGATAAGGGTGGGGAGGAGTGGGGTTGGCCTGGTTGGGCCTTGATGGACCTACCTGAGGTAACTGATGCTGATTTTGAGCCAAGTAGTCCCACTGTGTGTTGAGCCAGTCCCACTGCCACTTGGACACTTCCACCATCTCTTGGGATTGGGGAGCCAATTGTTGTTGATCCCTGGGAGGAAGAGGTTTCCTTTTCTCTTGGAGAAAAGTATCTGTTCTTTTCCCCCTTTCTTCCAAGGCATCTACCCTTACCTTTAGTTTCAAGCTGTCTGTCTTTAACTCCTTTATGTGGGTTGACAGATTCTTTATCTGCTGGGACAACGGCATCTTTTTTATCTTGAAGCCTTTTGGAAGCTCTTCTGGTGGGTTTGTCCTGGGCTTCTGATCCTGAGTATTGTCCACTAGGATTTCTACTTCTTCCATTTCTACATCCTGTTTGGGGCAAGGATTTATTAGTTTGAGAAATTCTTCTTGTTAAAGGAGAACTTACAGAAGTAGGCTCATCATAATCAATTAAGTCTAGTTCTTCTTCACGTGCAGCAAAACCACTTTGATCAGTAATTTTTAAGATTCTACTGAAATGAAGGAAAAGAGACAAAAATTAATTAGTCTTTATTTTTAATTTTTATTTAACAGAAATAAAATAAAAATAAAAAAAATCTTTTTAGGATAAAAATCAACTTAAATAAAATTAATAAAAGAAAAAATTTAAAACCAGGATAATACAATCAACTGTAGAAATAAATTAGAATTTCTATTAATTTTTATTTTCAGGATTTAAATCAACTAATTTATTACCAGGATTTATTGTCAACTGAAATAATCAAATATGAATCTTTATTAATAAAAATTATTTTAACTGATTACTTAACTACCAGGACTTAATGTCAACTGAAGTAATTTAAATATGAATTTTATTACTTAAAAAGATTTATTGGATTACCAGAACTCAAAGTCAACTGAAGTAATGAAATGTTAATTATTTATTTAAAAAAAATATAATTGTCAGGACAATTTTTCAACTGGAACAATTAAAAATTTAAATTAATCAGGACAAATGTCAACTGAAAAAGTATAATAATTATTTTATTTAATAAAAATATTATTTTCAGGACAATTTGTCAACTGGAACAATTAAAATTCAAATTAATCAGGACAATTGTCAACTGAAAAATGATAATAATTAATATTAAAATATAATTATTTTATTACCTCTGGGACTAAGAAAACTTATTGCTCTATTATGGTCAACCAGGAAAAATAAAAAAAAATATAATAATAGAAATAAATTCCAATTACCAGACACCTCCCCCTGCAAAATGAGCAAATTAATGCCACTTACAGAGTGCTGAGTAAAAGGAAATACGTAGCAAATGAAGAGTGAAGAGTAACCCACAAATAGTAATAACAATAATTACCACGATATATACGATCTTTAGTCAGTATATGAACTTAAGTTTTGGAGCGCGGTTCAATTCCCGTTTGCAGCAAAAACTTTTATCACGTGACGTATGACATTCGTCATTTTCTCGCCTCCACTCGTCCTTTACAGGTACTTGTATGCCGATGGTCCCCTCGATTACGCCTCAAGTAACGTTGCGCCGTTGATATTTTGGAAAGGATCCCAATTGTCAAGGTTCACTTTTGGTCTAGAAGCTTTGGTATGGTGTAATATGAAGATTGTAAGGATTTTTTTGACTCTAAATAATTAGGTACGTATTTCTCAATCAAGGATGATTCTTTTACTCAAATTAAGAGGTAGTTTTTAATAATTTATATAGATTATAGAATTAGAATTACGTATGGTGTAAATACTAAGGATATAAAATATAGTAAATAAGTTTTAATTGTTGTAGTTGTAGTAAAATGAGTTGGTAAAATAGAATGATCCAAAGACAACAAAAAGAGAGGCCTTTTATAGGCAAAGGAGAGACAAAGCACGGAAATCAAATTCTAAAAACAGTAGGAAGAGAGAGAGAAAAAGAACATTCCAGAAAGAGTATTTCAAATAATAAAGTTATTCTAAAAAGAAGGCATCAAAAAGATGTATTTACAGAGTATGTCAGAAATACATCAATATTTTTAATATTTACTGTAAAAGTCAATCCTAAATAAGAAATTTGATTTTTTTGTATATATTTAATATTATTTGAATATTTAAATCTTATTTTATCTTTGTATTTATTTTTTAATATAAAATTTTATTTTTTCCCAACCTGTCAAATGAGCACGGTGTTAGAGAAAAATATAAGGGACAAAATTATAATTTTAATTTTAATTATTTATTTAATTAATTAATTTAATTTTAACATTCTGTAATTAATTAATTTATTATAACTAATTTTAATGTAACTAAATGATAATTAAATAATAATTAAAAATTATAAGGTGCGGCTTCATCCAGTAAATAATTAATTATTTCACTGGGTAAGTCTAGTAGCCTGGCTGACAGAGGGAGTGTCAGCCAAGCTGTTCCAGGAGCCCAGTAAATATACATACAAATTTATTGAGGACATAATATTTGCAGCTTATGTATTTAAATTTAATTTATATTACATAATATATTATATAAATCTTTTATTTTAAAAGTGAAATAAATTTTATTATCATATAAATTAAGTATACATCAATTGAATTATTATATTCCATATAAAGGAACACATTTTTATGTATTTAATAAATATATAATTAATTACAATTTTATAATATAATTAAATCCTTTTAATTATCTTATATTGTAATTACATTAATTATTTAATTTAAATATATAATTAAAAACTTTTCATATAAACTATTATCCATAATTAGTGGCGCTTTTTTGACCCTTGATTGTGTAAATGATATATTAAGTAATTTAAAAAACTTATTTAATAAAATAGTATTATAAATTCTGAATTTAAATTAATTAATGGTTTCACTTAAACTAGTTATTTAATTACATAGTTAAAACAATTAATTAATATTAATTTACACTGAATTAAATTGATTACATACCTTGTTGCATCAAAACATTTTATTTGTTTCACTTAAAAATTCTGAAAAAATATTTTAATACTTGTTTTGAATTATTTTTCCCATAGTTCTTATGTCACAGGGTTGTTTAGTTACTCATTATTTTTAATTAAATGATTTGGGGATTTATGGTGGGAAAGTTATTTTCTTGATTGGGATTCTTATTATTTTTGTATTTTTTTCTCTCAATTACTATGTTACAAGTATTTTCTTTGTTCTTCTTGTTTTATCTCATTACCATTTTTGTATATAGTCATTTGTAGCGCTTTAGAGTTCCCATTGCCTATTAAAAGGCCTTGGTAAACCCCTTTTTCCACATCACTTACTTACTCATCTTATTCTAAATATTATATTTTATTTTATTGCTTTTGGTGGCACGTCAGTTCCCTTAAATACTAAATACAATTAATTGGTCGCTTTAAGAATATTTAATTATTTAAGAGTTGTTAAGAGAGCAGAGAGTAAATAAAATACTTACTAGGATAAACAGTACCATCCTCGTCCTCCCTTCTTGTCTATTAGTCCACTACTTTATTGTCCATCTTTTCCCTTTTCCCTCTATCTTCTTCCTCTCCTTAGTCTCCTTCTTTCCATTCTTCCTTTTTTCTCCATCTTCTAGACAAACCGGCCAACAAAGAAGAAGAAGAAGAAGAGGGAAAAGAGGAAAGTTAAAAAAACAGTAACAACAATAATTAGACAAAATTGGTCTGGGGAATTACAAAACTTATAACAAGATATTTAGGGGAGGATATATAGTAAGTCTTTTATTCTCTCTGCTTGAGTAAGAAATACTAATATTAAATAATCTTAAAGCAACCTGTATATATATATTTTATACTAGATTTCAGAGGCAAAAAAGTGCCATAAGTAAAACTAATGTAAATATAATATTTTATATTAATAATAATATTAATGATAATAAAAAATAAAGTAAGTAATAAGTGGTGAGGCTAAAGGGGGTTACCCAAGGTCTTTATATAGACAAGGGGCCCTCTGAAGCGCCACAATAAAGTATATACAAATTGTAATGAAACCATAATAACAAATAACTAATCTTTGAGTAAATTTAAGTGGAACATATGACAAAATTAACTAAGGCACTTGAGTTAGAGCCCAAATATCCACCAATTTAAACCCAAACAGTTACCATAAAATTAGTGAGTAATTAAATAAGTTCGAGACACATAAAAACAACTAATTTAATTTAAAACATGTCTTATAACCTTTCAAGTAATAACCAATTTAAGTGAAACATGAAAAATAAACTTATTTTAACACATAAAAATAGTGAAATTAATTAATTTAGTATAAAACATGAGTAATTAATTATTTTAACTATTTTTATTAGTGTAATAATTATTTTAAGTCAAAACAAGTAATTATTTTAATAAAATTACTAATTTTTATAATAAAACATTAATAATTTATTTAATAAAAAATTTTAACTTGTTTAATACTTTGATGACACAATTATGAGTCAAACAAGCGCCCAAAATTTTTGTTTAATAAGATATGAAAGGTTTTGTGTAATATATAAATTTAATTAATTAATTTAATTACATTAAAGGTCAATTTTACACTTTTAATTATAATATATGTTTATAATTAATTACTTATTAATTTATAATTATTAAATACATAAAAATGTTCAATTATTTATAGAATATAACATTTATTATGCTTAATTTAAATGTATATATAATTAATTTAATAATAAAATTAATATAATACTTATTTTACTTATATTTAATAAGATACTTATATAATTTCATTATGCAATATAATATTAATTTATATACATAATATGCATATTTTTACACCCTCTTTGGGTTCCAGTAAATTAACACAACATTTACTGGGCTCCTGGTATAGCCTGGCTGACAATTTTATTATTATTCTGGTCATTATTAATATTATTATTCCTATTCATAGTAGTATTAATATTATTATGGTAAGAATTTTTGAATCTTTACTTGTGTTCTTCTCTCTTTTCTCCCTTTAAGACATCTGGTGAATGGAAGAGATGAATATTAATCAAGAAAATTTGCCTTTAATATTTTAAAAATGTCATGCTACTGATTGCTCATTTTCTGACTCAGGCATGGACTAACTTGTGTTACAGAAATTAATAATTAGGGTAAGAAAGGGTGGTGTGTGTGCAATTTTTCAAAAGCAAACTCAGGCACATGATTTTTTCAAAACCTATGCAAAAAGTATCACACCCAAAACAATTTTAACACTAAAAATACTAATATAATTAAAATTATTATTACTTTTATCAGAATAATCTGAAGTTAAATAATAAAATTTAAGTTTGGAAAAAAAATATAAAATATAAAAGTATCATATTTCAAGTGGCTTCATTTTTCTTGGGCAAGTCTGAATCCTGTGAAATACTCTCAATTATCATCAATTTCAAAATAATAATTGAGAAATAATAAATAAGTTAAAAATGGCACTACATGATTGGAGTCAAATGGGAATTTATTTCAAAATCAGGCTATCTTTATGTCAAAAATTCAAGGTTTTTTTTTACACCAATAGCCCCCCACTGGGGGTGCACCTGCCAGGACCCACTTGTGCGCCCCCTTCATCTCCCAATCTTTGGTTATGAGTCCTTTCTCTTTAAAAATTTGTGCCATTCTCAGGCCTCCCTCTGTACACTCTAAGTTGTTTGAAAAATCTCACTATATCCTAAATTTTCCTTTCACATTGCTTATTTTGAAACCTTTAACAACCATTTATGACATTTTTTTGTGTTTCACCCTTTTTTTTCTGCTTTCCATGTGTCCTATAAGCTCATATTTACCTAGTGATATGTAAAATCTAAAACATATTATTATTATTATTATTATTATTATTATTATTATTATTATTATTATTATTATTATTATTATTATTATTATTATTATTATTATTATTATTATTATTATTATTATTATTATATATATATATATATATATATATATAACAAATAATAATAATAATACCAATAACAATAATAATAATAATAGTAATAATTACAACAACAATAATAATAATAATAATAATAATAATCACTACACAATATAGGGGGTGGACTTGCTAGAAAGTCCCCAACCTGAAATCAGACAGAACTCAGATGGAACTCAGACTGAACTCATACTGAACTCATACTGACCTCTACTTGAAGACCCACCTAAAACTGTTCTACTGAGTGGTGTTCATTGCATATTGTATGGTTGCTTTGTCAATAGCTCAATGTGTGTTCAATCTGTGGTGAATTTGAGTCCAAGGTTGCGGACTTGCTAACAATTCTGCCCCCCATATTGTGCGGTGAATATTAATAATATAATAATAATAGGGGGTATAAATGTTCAGGGATCCACAATTGGGGATCAGGAATTTTTTTTCCCAGGATCAGACATTATTAATTGCGGAAGATTCTTATCCACTAGCCCTGGGGCTAGTGGATAAGGAATCCACAATAATGCATTATCCTGCCTCTTACACCCCAATTTCTATTCCTAATTCCTGATCCCAAACTCATCACATCCATGATTGATTTGTATGCAAGTCACATGACATATAATTGCAGATGTTATGAATGAAAGTAGGCCAAGATGCGGTTATGAAAGAAAGTTGTCCAATATGTGGCTATGAAAAACTGAGTAGAAAAATGTTGGATAAGAGGTGAACATTGACACGTAAAGTGTCTAATAACCCAATTATTAGCAAGAATAATTGCGGAAGATAATTGGGGTATAAGGATTTTTATCTGCAATTAATTTAATTGCGGATCCCTGAACATTGAAACCCCATAATAATAATAATAATAATAATAATAATAATAATCACCACAAAAAAACACCTGGCACCTGTTAGCAGGTGCCAATCCCTATTTTCAGTTTTGACACAAGAATAACTCTCATCACAAGAAATTAAAATTTGTTTTACGCTTTATGCTACCCAAACATCTGACCTGTCAGTGAAGTGATCCGTCATTTATTGTCTTGATACATGTCAAACAACTTTCTATTTGGCCCTTTCAGGGGCAATAAGAAAGTCTTTAGATATGTCTCAAGTCAATAATTGATGAAATACTTAACTGAAAGGTCAAATGGGTGATTTAAAACATAAAACAACATTGAATTTCTTGTGGTACCTGATTTCATGCCCCACAAGCAAGCATGCTCATTGTTGGGTGTGCAGTCTTTCCAGAAGAATTGTAGCTGAACTGAAGCTGAGTTAAATCAAAGATATGGATTGGCACCTACTATTAGGTCCCCCATTTATTTTCTGGTGAATAATAATAATAATAATAATAATAATAATAGTAATAATAATAGTAATGATAATAATAGTAATGATAATAATAGTAATAAAAATTATAGTAATTAAAATCATAATAATAGTTATAATTATAATTATAATAAAAATAATAATAAAATTAATAATAATAATAATAATAATTGTAATATTGTAATAATAATAACAATAATAATACTGATAAAAATTATAATCATAATGAAAATTAAAGTAAAAAGTGGTAAAAAAAATTCAATAGTAAAAAGAGAAATAATACTAATAAAAAATGAAGAGTATGAAATAATAAATTTATATCAATAGGGGGTATCAATGTTGACCGATCCGCAATTAAATTAATTGCGGAAAATAATCTGCATACCCCAATTATCTTCCGCAATTATTTTTGCTAATAATTGGGTTATTAGACACTTTACGTGTCAATGTTCACCTCTTATCTGACATTTTTATCCTCAATATTTCATAACCACATCTTGGACAACTTTCTGGATATCCCAGCCTTCTACCTTGCTGCGCACTTCCATTCTCATCCCATCCTGTTCATTCTATCCGCTCAGAATTTCTCCCCATTTCATCTATTTGATTCTTCTCCTTTTCATCTCGCTATCTCATCTGCTTGTTTCTGCTCCTTTTCATCTTCATTTATAATAACATGCCTCGTCATCCTAGATCTTCTCAAAGGCAGCCATCACCCAGTTGTTCTTCAATTCCCACTACTTCCTCTTTCCCCCTCTCAGCCAAGAAATCAAAGACTGTTCAATTAAAAAAAGATGAACATCTCATTCTTATCAACTGGCTGAAAACCAAATCTAACTATGATTCTTGTTTTGGTACTGAGTATGCCACTAAAGTAGGACGGCCCCCCACATCAAAAGTTAATGGCTATCTTCTAATGGCAAATGAATTACGCAATAAGACCAAGGGAAGGATTGATCTTTTGCCTAAACAGATGTCTGAACGCTTCAAGCATTATTGAGCAAAAAACAAGAAGGCAAAGGCTCTTTCATCTTCCACTGGTTTTGGGGTTACTGACATTGATATAACTAAGGGTATAAAATCCATAGACAATAAACTTGATTCTTTATGTCCTTACTTTAAAGAGATGGATGCAATTTTTGGAGAGCGAGCCGATGTTAATCCTGTAAACATGTTGGATGGAGAATATCCTATCTCCAAACATGATGTCGAAGCAAATCTTTTCCCATCCTCTTCCTCCACTCAAGCCTCCCCTCATTTGAATGAGACATATCTAAATAGCTTTTCTGTAGATCCTATAGGTGATTTAACCCAACCAAATCTAACTCAGGTCTGTTTCTTTTATCTTATCAATTCTATTTTTTTATTTACTTATCTTTTTCTTATTTCTTAAAAGGCTGATGAACAAACCCAGGATCCTCATTCAACTGAGTCTGAAGCTAGTGACAATGATGAGGAGGAAAATGCTATGTTGAACAAAAAGAGAAGGGCTTCAACTAGTCTAAATTTCCTCTCCCAAAGAAGACGAAAAAGTGATACTTCATCACAAACACCTTTTTCTTCGATGGAACAGTTTTTAGAGAAACGTGATGCTGGTAAGTGATATAATACCTCTTATTACTTTACTCTGCTTTTCTTCTACTTTATGTTAATTTTTATTCTCACTCTAGAACAAGTGGAAATTGCTAAAGAGACTCTGAGCTTTGAAAATAAGAAATACAAGCTCTCTTTAAGGAGGGATGACAGAGTACAAGATTTGGAAGAGAGGAAGTATGAGCTCTCCTTACGGAAGGATGATCGGATCCAAGATTTGGAGGAGAAGAAGTTTGAGCTCTCTTTACAGAAGGATGGTAGGGCCCAAGATTTGGAGGAGAAGAAGTTTGAGTTAACTCTTAGTATTGAAAAATCCAAAAATAAGGAAAAAACACTCGAGCATAAAAACTTAATGGAACAGATGAAGTATAAGCATGATCTCCAAGAAAGTTCTAAAAAGAAAGATTTCTTGATTGAATGCATTAAAGCAAACAAATCTGTTGAAGAAATAGAACGTTTAATGAAATTTTTTGTTGACTAGTTTCTTTTATTTCTTTCACACTTCATGTGTTCATATTTATTTGTACATAAATTTTACAATTATTTTCTGTATTTCTTGATATATCGTATTTTAATGTTAAATATTCCTTTTCTAAATAAAATTTTCAAGTCTCCTTTGAAAATTTGACAATCCCCCACCCCTGGATTTTTTTTGAAGTAAGGGGTGGGTATCACAAAAATTCTTTCATGTCATGAATCTTGAAAGTTTTATATGAAAATTTGGCTTTACTACCCCCTGCATTTTACCGGTATCCCAAAAATTCTTACATGTCAAGAATTTCACAAGTCTTATAAGAAATTTTGGCACAACCCCCCATGGATTTTATTGAAGTAAGGAACGGGTATCACAAAAATATTTACAAGTCAAAAGAATTCTATATCTGTTTAAAAAAATTGGCAATACTCTCCCCTGCATTTTATTGAAGCAAGGGGTGGGTATCACCAAAATTTTTCTAAGTCATCAATTTCACATGTCAGATTTGAAAATTTGGCAATACCCCCCCTGCATTTTATTGAAGTAAGGGGTGGAAGTCATCTAAATTTAATATAATTACATAAATTATTAAATAAATATCTAATATATATCAATTTCCCTAGTTTAAAGTAATGACAATCCCTCAAGCCAAAATGCAGACCAAGTCGAGAAACAAAAGTTTGGGACTTTCTACAGGTATAGGCAAGAGGAACCCATGAAACAAATAAATGTTATCATGATTACCTGTTATACAACACAAGGTCGATGGCTCATCACATTATTGGAGAAAAATTGATATATAAAAAATATTTATTAAAAATTTATGAAAAAATATAAAATTTTCAATGACAACTCTAATCCCCATACTTTTTGGATCTAGATAAAGTTTTTTTAAATCGAATAACTTTACCTTCTTTCTTTACCTTATTGATTCTTTGTATCAACTTATTACTGATTTGAAATGAGCAACCGAAATGATTGAAATCTTGACAGGATTCCAAACCAGGAGGAGCTTTGGTTGTTTGATGATTATCCTTAGAAGAATTCCAAATAGTTTCAATGATACCATTTCCCAAACCAAAATCAATGATGCACCGGTGGTCTGGAAAATATAAACCATGTCCTTTGATTTTAGCTGGAGATGGTATTGGGTGGCCAGTTATCGGATTGATATATGAGAATATTCCAAAAGTAAGAAAATTGGCATCATTCCTATCGATATGAATCCTATTGTGGAATCCAGAATGAGTGATAATAACATTAGAAAATAAAAGATATTCGTGGCTGATATCTTCCCATTCGGAGTCACACCAATTCGGTATTCCAACTTTGGTTGCAAGTTCATGATTTTCTTCAAATGCTTTATTACAGAGCTTGTTGAGTCAAAAAGCAAGAAAAGAGTCAAAGGAAGGTAGAATGTCCCATAAGCGAAAATCTTCATCTTTTTGAGCTTTAGTGATATTCTTGACCAACGAATATATGCCTATATGATTGAAATGCCTAGATAATAATCATATAAGAGTTTCAGAATCCTTATCCTCTAAATATGCAATATAAAAATGTGAAATAAGATAAGTGAAATTTGGAAAAAAGGCTCAACTTCAAAGGTCAAAATCTCAGCAACCACTGAACCTAATTCAAACCTGTTTGTGGGAAATGAAAGATATGCTTTAGTAGAATCTTCAGTTAAAGGACATGTGATTTAAATAAACCTAACCCTAATTTGTTACATAAAAAAATGAAATAAAAATTTAAATTGGGAAAAAAAAGGCTCAACTTTAACTGTCAATATCTCAGCAACCACTGAATCAAATTCAAATCTGTTTGCAGGAAATGAAAGGTAGCCTTCAGGAGAATCTTCAGTAAAAAGAATATTAGATTTGAATAAATCTAACCCTAATTCCGAGTCTGATTTTCAAAATTTTACAAAAACTTGAAAAGTGGTAATGAAGATGAGATCAAAAGGAGTTTTATAAGTTCACTGTTATCCAGATAAGAGTCATACATATATTTAAGTATGAAGTTTTCATAAAAGGAATGAGATATCATATAGGCATGAAAAAAAGGAGATGAAACTTACCTTGATTGAAAAGTAGGAAAAATAGAGTGAGAAAGATTGATGTTGGAATTGTGGGGAAATTGAATATGGAGTAAGTGAAATGCATAAAGAATGTGCAATGTATGTGTTTCAATGAAATGGAGCCAAAAAAAAGTGAAATAAGGGAAAGGGGGGATAATGACAATGCCAAGGAGGGATGAAGAGTAGGGTGATGGAGCTAAAAAATAAAGTAAAGAGGGAGAGAAAAAAAAGGTTAATTATACCATTGAAATCCAAAATAACCACTTACAAAAAAAATTTAGATAAAAAAAATAAAATAAACAGAAAAAAACAAAAAAAATTATAATTAGTAATCAAAAAATTAAAAAAAAGAATAAAATGACTTACCTGGAGGGATGAGATGACAAAATGAATGAAACCAAATTGTTTGAGGGATGTTGGAGGAGAATAGGAAAAGGATATGAGGGATGAATGAAAAAAAAAATCACTGACAAAATATGCAATTTCAGAAAATATGCGATTTCATGTTGAGCTGGTGAAAGAAAACCAATGAGCCATCCAAAAAAAAGATATTCACCGTAAATTCAAAAAAAAAAAAATGAATATGCAACAAACCAAAATACAAAACCAAGTGATTAAAGTACACAAAGAGGACATTTGGAAAGTATGAAAACATAAAATTAAAAAATTAAAAGGGTGAAGAGAAATGTTGGAGAGTAATTGGCATTATAATGGGGCATATGCCGGTTGATTGAATGATTTGTGAATAAAGGGAGGGGAGTGCCGGTGGTGGTTCAGGATCCTCTTCTTCATAAAGATCATTCCACTCATCCTTTAAATCAGCTAGAATATTGTGGAGTATTACGCAAGTCAAGATCCAATGATTTGCAGTTTTGATCTCCAATTTTTTTTTGAAATTGGATTCTGAGCTCCTGAAGACTAGAAAATCTTCCCTTTAAAATACCTATGGCATGTTCAATTCGTACTCTTGATTGTGCAAGGTGATAATTAAAGGCAGTTTTGGGGTCATTTTCTGAAGTTGCACCACAGAAAGCAGGTATAATGTACTTTCCACTTGCATATGCTGAGTCTGCAAGGAGGTACTTAGATTTGTCAAAGTATGAGTCCGGGGATTGAGAAATCCTCATTCTTTGGAAGACGGAAGAGTCATGACATGAGCCGGGGCAGCCACTGTGAAAAGCAATAAATTTTTTATTGACATCTCATACAAGTTGAACAGCAATAGAGTATCTAGAAAGAAGATAAAAAGTTAGATTGTGAAAGATGAGAACTTGGAGGAGATTTTGAAGAAACCTTTTTTTGCGATCAAAATAATGGTTGCCATCATGAGCAGGCTTTTGACTCAAAGGGATGGTTTTGCCATCAACAAAACCTATACAGCCAGGGAAACCTTCAGCTTGCATTACTTGAGAGGATTCAAGTCGCTGTTCTGGAGTTGGCCAAGCAAGAGTTTGAGACTTGAGGGAAAGGATAGCAATCATACAGCGCTTGGTGTATAATATCACGGTACCATATCCTATGTAAAGATATTATCCAAATGTCTTACGGCAGCACCATTTCCATTTGAGCCAAAGCGACATAGAGCAACAGCAAGTTGGATGGCAGGATTACGCTGTTTGTTATGAGAATTGTTATGGAAGATAGGATGATCGGAGATGAGTTGATAAAGTTTGAAGAAAGAATCGGGAGAAGTTCTAAAAAGTTGTGTGAAGTTTAAATGAGGAATGTTGAGAATGGAGGCCAGATCATATCGGGGATCATGATAAAGATTTGGCCCCCTGGTGATGATGTAACGCTTTTTGGAAAGAAAACACATATAAGCTAAAGCATCTTCCAAATCAGAGTCAGATTTATAGTAAAGAACTAAAAGAAAAGTGATAGCATTCATTGTTGAGTGAAGTAGCTGCCAAGTAGAGAGGTGTTTCATAGTTGTTGGTGGAAGGCTTATGTGATGAGGGAAGTGGAAATTCCTCCACCCAATGAGCAGGTGGGGTGTGTTGATAGAAAAAAAAATGTTATGTGTTTGCCATAAAAATTAAGTAGAATAGAGTGAAGAGAGACTTAAGGATGGCATCTGAAATTGTATTTCATGTGACTTTCTTACAAATTAATCATGGATGCAATGAATTTGTGATCAGGAATTGGGAATGAAAATTGGGGTATAAGAGGCGGGATAATGCATTATCGTGGATTTCTTATCCACTAGCCCTGGGGCTAGTGGATAAGAATCTTCCACAATTAATAATGTCTGATCCCGGGAAAAAAAATTCCTGATCCCTAATTGCGGATCCCTGAACATTGATACCCCCTAATGTAGTAATCTAGTTAAAATTAACAAAAATATACAAGTTATAATTTCATTGAGGATATACCTAAAAATTTTTAGTAATATTTAGAAAAACAGTAAAAGAAAAAGTATTAGAAGAAAAAAAATTATTACAGTAATAATAATTTGTCAATTAAACTAGTAATAATAATAATGTATTTTATTAAAGTTTTAACAAAATTCCTAAAAAAATATTAAATTGAATCATAATAACATATTTTTTCCTGATTTAAGTAGTGATTACTCACTGGTTATTATTATTTTTTGTTTCATGGGTAATTGTTTTTCTCTGTCTTTTAATTTAATTATCTGATAACATTTATGATCACAATGATATTTTTCTTGGTAGCAATGAGATAAAATAATAAGCCTCCTTATTTTTATTACTACCAGGCATCTATCTGCAGGTTTGAATATTTTGTGGGGATTAAAATAATAAGAATCCTTAAATTTTCATATCTTTATTTTATTTTATGCAATATTTCTATTTTTTGATTATTATAAGGCTTGTATTATGAAATTATTGAAAGTATACATAAAAAGAAAAGGAAAATACACATCATAAAAATGTATTATCATAGATATTATTGCTAACATTGAAACTTCAATCATTTTGGACTTTGTTTTATGAATGTCGTTTCCACAGTTGGTGCCAATAGACTAAGTATGTTTTTTAATATAATGATTATTTTCAAGATAAATTTTTTGTGTCACAGATGTCTACTATCTTAATGATTCCTGTAGTTTTCTTGGTTTTGTTATTCATTATGAAAATTCAATAATTCACAATTTTTCTCAAGTTGTCATGTGGTAAGTGATTTGAGAATTTGAAGTGTATGCATAATCAATCTGAGGGAAAAAGTTTACTCAGAGGTTACTTTGCATGTACCTCACATAGTACCTGAAAAACCACTTGAAGTCATGTGGTAGTTTTTCCCCCCTGTGATAAGACTTGAGATAAGAAACTATAAAAAAAATATATGAGAAAGAGAAAAAACAATAATGAAACAAAACAAATAATAGGGGGTGTCTGTTCTGGAAAATCTTCACTTAACGTAAGTACAGATATTAAACAAAATCAGCACTTACAAATTAGCACTTAAATTTTTCAAAAAAGTCACTTATTTCAAATATGGGTGTCAGTCATGACCTCAAATCAGCACTTTTTTCCCAATTTTCTTTCACAATCACATGTTGGCCACATCATCACTTCCTTTCCCGCCCTGTCCCTGTCACATGTGACACCCAGACCTCAATCCTCTCATCAATCCTTGGCACATATCCCTCACTGATATTTGAAAAATTTTATTGTGCAATTTTAACCAGGCATGTTTTTTTCCTTTTTTTTTATTTTTTCAACCTCTTAATCTATTTTCTTGTAACACAAATGTTTCATAATGCCTCCCAGAAAATCTAACACTCAAAAGGCAACTCAAAAAAAGCTTCATAAAATATTTCTTCCCATAATTCAACCCCTCACCTGAGAAATCAAAGTCTGGACAGCCAAAAAAGGAAGATTATCTCATAATTATCAACTTAATCAATATTAAATCAACTTATGATGAATTTTTTGGATGTGAGAAGTCCACCCAAATCAGATTCACACCTTCATAAAAGGTCAGTGGCTTCTTGTTGATGGAAAATAAAGTAAAAAAGAAAAAAAAGGGAGAATCAACATCAATCCTAATAAAATGAAAGAGAGGCTCAAAAATTATCAATAAAAATATATAAGAGCTCTTTTTGCTTTTACTTCCACTGGCTTTGGTATTTATGATTATGATTTGGAGAATGGAATTACTACAGTTTCCAAAAATCATAATTTAATGTGTCCTCTCTATGAGGAAATGGATATTCTTTTTGGTTCTGGATTTAATAGTTACTTTTAATATTATCAAAATTAGCTATATCATAAGATTCTGATAATACCATTTGTCCTTACTGGACTCTAAAATATTTCACTTTTGGAATTTCAGATGATAAAATAATACTGACACCTCTGAAAAAATCCTCATCACAAACATAATTTTATCACCTCACCACCAATTTAAATTTCTAAATAAAGCTAAGTCAATGAAATTCTATATCTGTTTGAAAAATTTGACAATAACCTTCCGTGAATTTCATTGAAGCAAGGGGTGAGTATCACCAAATTTTTCTTAGTCATCAATTTTCCATGTCAGATTTGAAAAATTGGAAGTACCCTCCCCTGAATTTTATTGAAGTAATGGGTGAAAATCACCAAAATTTAATATAATTCCATAAATAAATAAATAGGATAAATCAAATTTACTAGTTTTAAAGTAATGACAATTCCTCAAGCCAAAATGTGGAACAAGTCTAGAAGCTAAGTTTGGGACTTTCCACAGGTATAGGCAAGATGAACCCCATGAAATAAATTAATGTTATCATGATTACCTTTTATACAACACAAAGTCGTTGGCTCATTACTTAAGTTTAGAAAATTGAAATATCAGATTTATTTATTAAAAATTTATGAAAGAATAAAAAATATTTGATGACTTTACTAATCCTCATACTTTTTAGATCTACTTTAATTTTTATTAAATTTATAACTTTTACCTTATTTTTTTACCTTGTTGATTTGTTGGATTAGTTTTTGACTAATTTGGAAGGAGTAGCCAAAATGAGTAAAGTTGTGACAAGATTCCAAACCAGGGGGAGCTTTTTTTTTTGGTGATTATCCTTAGAAGAGTTCCAAATATTTTTGATGATTCCAGTTCCCAATCCAAAATTGATTATACAGTTTTGATCTGGAAAGTATAACCCATGACATTTTATTTTAGCTAGGGAAGGAATAGGTTGTCTAGTAATAGGATTAATATAAGAGAAAACCCCCAAAGTAAGATAATTGGAATCATTCTTATTGGTATGAATCCTGTTATGAAAACCAGAATGAGTAAATATAACATTGAGAATAATATATAATCACTGCTAATCTCTTCCCATTTGGAGTCATACCAATTTGGAATCCCAACTCTTGTTGCAAGCTCATGATTGGATTCAAAGGCTTTTTTACAGAGTTTTTTTGATTCAAAGAGCAAGAAAAGAATTAAAGGAAGGTAAGGAGTCCCATAATCAAAAATCATTATTTTTTTCCACTTTAGATAAACTTATAAGAAAAAAATAGATGCCTATAGAATTAAATTGAGGGAAAAATATTAATAATGAAACAAAAAAATTATTTGACTTACCAAGAGTATATCTTTTAATAAATCCTAGTCTCCATCTAAAACCAATCATGATACCACCCAAAAAAAATTTATTTTTAACTGTTAATCAAAGCAAAGCCATTTGATATATTAGGGGGTATCAAAGTTAGAAATCTTCCATTTTAAAATACCTCTTTTTTCCACCAAATCAACCATGATTAGTGTTTCATATATGGTATATTGTGCCCCAAAAACACCTTTTTACTGAGAAATAATGTCAACTCTGTAACTTTATTTTTGTGTTGTTAAATACCTTATAAATAATTACAAATTTCTAACATTGATACCCCCTATTATAGAGATGAGATCAGATAGTTGATTAAAGGCTTCATATTTTACTCCATCAAATGATTGATTTTTGTAAAAAATTTGATGTTTAAAAGTATTACTGATTACTACCTTAACTTCATGTCGTCCTAAATTTGTTAGATCTTTGATATCTTTAGGTAACTTCCTGGGATATTTATCTTTTTTATTGACTTTAGTTTTAATATACTTTATGTTTGATATATGGCCAAATAGAAGATCCAAGTAAATTTTCTTTTTTAAATATCTTTTACATTGATAAAATCAATCATAATTTTTCATTGTTGAAGGCTTTAAAGAAGATTGAAAAGAAGTAGAAATTGAAGAAGATGATAAAGCAGATGAAGATGAAGATAGATGTATAAGGCTTGAATCAGAAGAAATAGACATTTTTTTCCTTAACTTTTTTTTGACAATTGAAATGAAGTAGATTTTGAAGAAGATGATAAAGATGATAAAGATGAAGATAGACGTGTAAGGCTTGAATCAGAAGAAATAGACATTTTTTTCTGAATTTTCTTTGAAAATTGAAATGAAGTAGATTTTGAAGAATATGATAAAGAAGAAGATAGACATGTAAGGCTTGAATCAGAAGAAATAGGCATTTTTTTCTAAAAAAAATTTTACTGGTCAAAAAAACATCAAAAAAAATTTAAAAATTAAAAAAAAACTTAAATAATCTAAAATAATTAACCAATAAAATTTGTTTCAAAAAAATTAATAAGAATAATTATTTCTTTATTTGAATTTGAAAGAAAATTTGTATAAATCTGCACAAAAAAAAACAGAAATAAATTTTTTTTGTTATTTTGGTGTCCTTAATACCACCTCCAAATCTTCTCCAAAACACTTCCAGAAGCCCTCTCGAATCCTGCCTCTAAAGCACTCAAAATCTGCTTCAAAACCCCTTTAAATATGCTCCAAAACCCCCCCATAAACCCTCTCCAATCCTGCCTCCAAACCCTTCCAATCCCCCCCAGAAACCCCCTCCAATCTCCTCCAATCCTGCCTCCAAACCCCCCCTCTCTTCCTCTTTTAACAAAAAATTGTAAGCAATCCTTCATTAACTAATTTTTTCACTAATGATTCAATTAGTTAATGTACAATTGTTAACAAAGGAAGCAAGGGGGGGTGGGTTGGCTAAAGAGAGGGTTAAGGAGGGAGCTATGAAGCATTTGTAGGGGGATTTTTTGGTGGGGATTTGAGGGGGTTTTAGGAGGTTTTTAGGGGGTGATTCAAGAGTTTTTGAGGGGGGATTTGAAGTAGTTGTAGTGGGGGTTAGAGGCAGCTAAGGAGGGGTGGATTGAGCGGGAAAAGAGGGAGGAAAAGAGGGTTAGATTAAGCCATTGAAGGAGGGAATGAGGCAGCCAAAGAGAAGGTAAAGGGGGATATGTCCACGCTAAGGAGGGGTGAAAGTGGGGAAAATGACCAGGTCAAGGAGGGGCCAAGATTAGGATGAAGAGAAAAAAAGGTTAATTTCACCTAGAAGATAAAAAAAACTACTTAAAAAAAAGGAAAAAGAAACGGAACAAAAAAACAGAAAAGAAAATTATAATTAGCAAAAATATAAGTAAAAATGAGAGGAATGACTTGCCTGGAGAGATGAGATGAGAAAAAAATTGACTTCCAATTATTTGAGGGATGTTTGAGGAGAGGAGGAAATGGATATGAGGGATAAACAAAAAGAAGAATGACTGAAAAATTATGCAATAGCTGAAAATATGCAATTTCATGTTGAGGTGGTGAAAAAAAACAAAAGAGGCAGGGAAAAAGAGACTTTCACTGGAAATTCAAAATAAAATTCAATATGCAAAAATAAAATTTCAAAACCAAGAGAATAATACACACAACTTTATCATTTAAAGAGTATGAAGAAAAAAAAATTAAAAGGTTTGTGTTGATAAAAGTTGCAGTATTATTGAAATAAAAATGGAATGTATCCCAGTGGGAAGTAAGATTTGTGAATCAAAAGAAGGTAGCAATAGTAGATAAAAAAGTGATGAATTTAATAATAATTTAAGTTTAAATTTCTAAATATGCCAATGTGCTAATGTGATTAGAAGAATTTTAGCCCATATGGTAGTGGTTTGAGAGATAGAAGTGTTGGATATAGAGGGAGGTGTTTCAACTTCTTTGTCTTCATATAACTTTAGCCATGGATCTTTGAGGTCAGCGAGAAGGTTATGAAGTATAGTGCAAGACAGAATCCAGTTGATCACTGCCTCCATTTTTTTTTTCTAAGAGGACTTCTTAATTCTCCTAAACTGGAAAAACAACCTTTCAAGATGCCAATAGAATGTTCAATACAGACTCTTGACTTTGCCAAATGATTGTTGAACTTGGAATTTTGAATTCATTCAGATTCTGCTCCCCAAAAAGCAGGAAGGACATACCTTACATTCACATAAGCAGAATCTTTCAGAAGATACTGATCTTCATCAAATATTTTTTCAGGTTCTTTTAAAATTTGCATTCTCAGAAAGATGTAGGAATCATGACATGATAGAGGATAGCCAGCAAAGAAAGATATAAATTTTTTATTGATGTCACATATAAGCTGAGCTGAATATGTATGTATTTAAAGAAGATATAGTTTCTTGTGTTAGTATGAAGAAAAAGAAAGAATTGAATTAAAAATAAGATACCTCTTTTTTTGGTCAAAGTAATTAGTTCCACCTTGAGCAGGTTTCTGACTCAAAGGAATTGTAGTACCATCAACAAGATTAATACATCCTTGGAAAACCTCTGCTTGCATAAACTGAGATGATTCAAGTTGTTCTTCTTTAGTTGGATAGGTGAGAAGTTTAGATTCCAAGGAGTTTATAGAAGTGATGCATTGTTTTTTATAAGTTCTAACAGAGCCATACCCTAAATCAGAGACATTTTCCAAACTCTTCAAGGCAGCTCCATTAGCATTGGAACCCAAACAACATAGTGTGATGGCCAATTGAATTGAAGGATCAAATTATGGTTTTTGAGAATTATTGTGAAAGATGGGGTGGTCCTGAATAATTTCAAGCAATTTAAGGAAAAATTCCTGAGAAATCCTGAAAAACTGTCTAAAACTGGGTACGGATAGGTTAAGAAGTGTTTGGATGGTGTACTTGGGGGTATGAAGTACTTGAGGCTTTCTTGGAAGAAGGTAATGTTTCCTGGCCAGTTTTGATAAAAAAAAAATCTTCTTCAAGATCAGAATCAGAATTTCAACCAGAGTCCAAGAGGAGATGAAGAGCTTTGAAAGCCATTGCTTGATGTAGCTTATCACAATTTGAGAGTGAGGAAGGCATGACTCTTATATGGTATAAAAGTGTAAATGATGTACGATGTTTTGAGTTATGAAGTTTTATGCTGCATAGCTCTGTGTATGAATGGGATGATGCTTACAAATCAGTGAAATGAGACATTATGGTGAAATCAGAACTTTGGTTTGAGAAAGTGTGGATTTGAGTGAAATAAGTGACTTATTTCTTTTTGAAATCCACCAGTGTTGGGGATAGTGTGTTTTTGAAAATCTTCATTTAAATAAGTGTGGATTTGCAAGAAATGACACCACTTATAACTATCTCTTTTTATCATCAACACATGGAAAATCACAGACACTACTTCACATACAAAATGAATATTTGAAACATGGTGTGGAAGTCTAAAGATTAGTACGGCACTAAGGTTTATTAAAAGAAGATTTATGGAGTTGATTATTTATATTGGAAAAGCCAATCTAATTCTATAATGATTTATATTTAAAAGAATGAGTATTAAAATGGGTTTTAAAGGGTTAATTTTACAAGTCATGATCAAACTATTAATTAATGGTCATAAAATGAAATTATAGGTCTAAAAGTGTATTGAAATTAAATTCAGGAGTCTCAAGGACCTTTAGAAATTTTCAGGGAATTTTTACTATTTTTATTCTATTTTTAATAATTTTATAAAGTATTTTTGATTTTTCATGATTTACTTAACTTTGATGTTTTTTACTAGATGAATAGGGCTTCTCAGACTACAAAAGTTAGATTGGATTATAAAGAAGAGTTAGCTCTATCATATTTTATTTTTGTTTGTTTTTTATTAGTATTTTAAGGTTTAAATTGAATCCAGAATTCCATACAAGCTCTGTACAAACTCCGGCAATCTCTGGACAATCTCTGGGATGCTCTAGCTGGGGAAAAGGAAGCATGTGACATAATATGCATATAAAGCCTGTAGGCATGAAATTAGAACAATAGTCTAAAACCAGGGGATCTTAACATCATACAACAACAATTATTATTATCTTACATAACAAATTATAAATTGTAATACCCTTATAAAAATAACACTTTTACATAACATATAATAAATTTCACTCAACAACTCAATAATATATACATATAGGGTACCATTATAAAGGTCTCATAATCAGTGACTTTATTTTAACAACTAAATCTATAAAAATTAAAGCTTCATAAAAATATAATATTCAATAATTTAAATAACTTTTCTGAATACAGCTTCACTGTTGTAATTCTTTCCTTAATTATAAAGAACACTGATCTTAAATCTCAAAAATGTTGATATAGTCATTTTATATCAAGTAGAGGTTTAGCTTAGGTAATTGTGAGCTTTTTATTTACTTAAAGGGACAAGGTTTTTTTTGGTTTATCCAACTCCCTTGGATTCTGCTTACAGCAAGGGAACTGTATGAGTCTTTCTACAATGGAAGTTAAAATTCATAAGTAGTTGACTATCAAATCAGTAAGTACACAGTAAATCATAGTTATTTTGAAAGATTTTGCTATCTGCCTACAAAGCATGTCCAAGTAGTAAATTCAACTGCAAAACATCTCACCACTTCACCACTCTTCTCTTTGCTTCTTCAAAGGTTCAATTTTCCTTCATAAAAGTTTAGAGTTTGTGTTAATTTGATTTTTTTCTTTTTTCTTTTTTTTGGAGGGGGGGAATTGGCTTTCCTCTTTTATAGAATTGTTCCAGAGCCACTTATCAAACTTTTCACTATTAAAATTTCTGTATATGCACCTGTTCAGCCCCTAGAACAAAAAAATTTCTTTCAAGTTTCAGGCTTACCTTTTACTGATCTTTGAGTACCAATAATTCATGTGAAAAAATTTAAAAGAACTAGATCAGAGAATGTGGAAAAGGAACATGATCTGGCACTTTTTTCACCTTTTGAAATTATATAATATCTGTCTCAGTCATTATATTTAAGACCCTGCTATAATTTATGAGGCAAAAAAGATTTATTTTGATTGTCTCCTATGTGTCAGTGCTATTTTTTGATAGATCTACAAAACCATCTTGAGTCTAACAAAATCAATAGGGGGTATCAAAGCTGACCAATCCGCAATTAAATTTATTGCGGATAAAAATACTTATACCCCAATTATCTTCTGCAATTTTTTTTTCTAATAATTGGGTTATTAGAAATATTACGTGTCAAAGCTGACCTCTTATCCGAACTTATTCTACTCAATTTTTCATAACCATATCTTGGCCTACTTTCATTCATAACCACATCTTTGACTATTCTCTGGATATGTCTTCTACCTTGCTACCCACTCCCATTCTCATCTCATCCTGTCTATTCTCTCCATTCAGAACACCTTGCTATCTCATCTGCTTGTTTTTTCTCCTTTTCATCTTCAATTATCTTAACATGACCCATCATCATAGATCTTCTCAAAGGCAGCCTTCCCCCCAGTTGTTCTTCAAATGGAACTACTCCCTCTTTCCCACACTCAGCCAAGAAATCAAAGACTTTTCAATTAATAGAATTTGATCATCTCATTCTTATCAACTGGCTGAAAACTAAATCAAACTATGATTCTTGTTTTGGTACTGAAAATGCAACTAAAGTAGGATGGCCCCCTGCATCAAAAGTTAATGGTTATCTACTAATGGCTAATGAATTACAGAATAAGACCAAGGGAAGGATAGATCTTTAACCTAAACAGATGTCTGAATGCTTCAAGCATTACCAAGCCAAATACAAGAAGGAAAAGACTCTTTCATCTTCCACTGGTTTTGGTATTACTGACATTGATATCAGTAAGAGCATTAAATCCATAGATGATTAACTTGAATGTTTATCTCCTTACTTTAAAGAGATGTATGTTATTTTTGGAGAGCAAGCTGATGTTAATCCTGCAAACATGTTGGATGGTGAAGATGCTATCTCTGAAAATTATGTCAAAACAAATCTTTTCCCATCCTCTTCCTCCACTCAAGCCTCCCCTGTTCTAAATTCAAAAAATCTAGAAAGCTTTTCTATAGATCCTTATGGTGATTTAAAACAACCCAATTTTACTCAAGTCTGTTTTTTTTTCTTTTATCTTACCAATTCTTTTTTTTTATTTAAATTTTCTTATTTCTAAAAAGGCTCAAGAAAAATGCAGAAGCCACAATCAACTGAGTCTGGAGCCAGCAACAATGATGAGGAGGAAAAGGTGACCTTGAAAAAAAAGATAAGGGCTTCAAGAAGTCTAAATTTTGACTCTCAAAGAAGAAGAAAAAGTGATACTTCATCTCAAACCCCTTTTTTTTCTATTGAAGAATTTTTAGAGAAACATGATGCTGGTAGGTAATGCCATTCCTCTTAATACTTTACTCTGCTTTTCTTCTACTTTTTGTTAATATTTCTTATCACTCTAGAGCAAACAGAAGTTGCTAAAGAGACTCTAAAGCTTGAAAAACAAGAATACAAGCTCTCTTTAAGGAGGGATGATAGGGCACAAGACTTGGAGGAGAGGAAGTATGAGATAACTCTTAGTATTGAAAAATCAAAGAAAGATGAGAAAACACTTGAGCATCAAAACTTAATGGAACAGATGAAATTTAAGCATGATCTCAAAGAAAATTCAAAGAAGAAAATTTTTTTAATGGAATGTGTTAAAGCTAATAAATCTTATGAGGAAATTGAATGTCTATTAAAATTTTTTAATGACTAGTGTGTTTTAATTCTTTTATACTTCAAATATTCATAATTATTTGTACATAAAATTTTACAATAATTTCCTGTAATTCATTACTCTATCCATCATTAGTTGAATTTTTGTATTTTAATTTTAAAAATTCTTTTTTAAATAAAATTTTCATGTCTCATGTGAAAATTTTCCGACCCCCCCATGATTTTTTTTGAAGTAAGGGGTGGGTATCACCAAACTTCTTTCAATTCAAGAATCCTGAGAGTCTTGTGAAAATTTGGCATTACTACCCCCTTCATTTTACAGGTATCACCAAAATTCTTTCAAGTCAATAATTTTTCAAGTCTAATAAGAAATTTCGGAAATACTCCCCTCTGCATTTTATTGAAGTAAGGGACAGGTATCACCAAAATTTCAAGTCAGATTTGAAAATTTGGCAATACCCCCCCCCCTGCATTATATTGAAGTAAGGGGTGGGAATCACCAAAATTTAATATAATTACCTAAATTAATATATAAAAAACTAATATATATCAATATCCCTAGTTTTAAGGTAATGACAATTCCTCAAGCCAAAATGTGAATAAAATCTAGAAACAAATTTTTGGGACTTTCCACAAGTGTAGGCTGAGGAACCTCATGAAACAAATAAATGTTGTCATGACTCCCATTTATACAACACAGGGTTTTTGGCCCATTACTTTATTTTAGGAATTTGAAATATAAGAGTTATTTATAAAAAACTTTATGAAAAAAAAAATATTTGATGACTCTACTCATCCCCATACTTTTTTGATCTACATAAAGTTTCTTTATATCTGTTAAATTTACCTTATTTTTTTACCTCTTTTATTTGGTCGATTAAGTTTTGACTGATTTGAAATGAACATCCAAAATGTGTGAACTCTTGACAAGATTCCAAGCCAGGTGGAGCTTTGGTTGTTTGGTGATGATCCTGAGAAGAGTTCCAAATTGTTTCAATAATGCCATTTCCCAAACCAAAATCAATCATGCACTGATGGTCTGGAAAATATAAGACATTTCATTTGATTTTAGCTGGAGATGGTATTAAATTTTTTCCCAAAAATAAATATCAAATTTATAAACACACACCAAATTTAATTTTTATTCTGCTTGAACTGTAAAAAAAATTTTTTATAATATTCTGTAAAAAAAAACAAAATAATGTTAATAAAAATAACAAATATTTTCTTTTACATACTCCCATATTACCCCTCCTTGTCTGCCTCATTTACCTCTTTTTGCTGTCCTCAAACCCCCCCTCTCCCTTCTTGATCTCCTCAAACCACCATCTCCCCCTTTTCTGCCCTTGAGGCACCTTTTCCCCTCTTTAGGCCCTTTCCCCCCCCTTTACCCCCTTTAGGCCACCTCTAAGCTCTTCCCCCCTCTCCCCCCTCTCCCCTCCACTGCTTCCCTCCCTCCCCCCCTCTCCCCTCCACTGCTTCACCCCCCCTCCCCTCTCACCTTGCCGCCTCCCCCCTTTAATAGCTAAACAAATTGCTAAGTGATTTGTTTATCTATTAAATTAATTAACTAACAATTTCTAAGCAATTCTTTTAGCTAATAGGTAGAGGGTGGAGGGGAGGTTAGAGGGGAGAGGGGAAGAGAGTTGAGAGGTGGCCTAAAGGGGGGGGAAAAAGGGCCTAAAGTGGGAAAAGGGGGGCTAAAGGGAGGAAAAAGGGCACCTAAAGGGGGGAAGGTGAGGAAGAGAATAAGAGGGGAAAGGAGGGATTGAGGCAGTCAAGAAGGGGGAAATGAGAGAAAAAGAGAAGGACAAGAGAGAAAAGGGGGAGAGAAAAAAACAAAAAAAAATTAGTTTAACCTTGAAAAAAATAAATGAAGCACTTACAAAAAAAAATCAAAAAAAAAAAATCAAAAATCAAAAAAAAAATCAAAAAAAAAATCAAAAAAAAAATCATGATTAGCAAATAAAAATTCAATAAAAATGAAAAAAATGACTTACCTGGTGAGATGAGTTAAAAAAAATGCAACCAAAATATTTGAGGGATGTTTGAGGAGAGGAGGAAAAGAATATGAGTAAAGAATGAAAAAAAGAAACACTGAAAAAATATGTGATTTCATGTTGAGTTGGTGAAAGAAAACCAATGAGCCATTGCAAGTCATGATCCAATGATTTTCAGTTTTGATCTCAAATTTTATTTTAAAATTGGATTCTGAGCTCCTGGAGACTAGAAAATCATCCCTTTAAAATACAAATAGCATGTTCAATCCACACTCTTGATTGGGCAGGGAGATAATTAAAGGTGGTTTTGGGGTCATTTTCTAAAGTTGCACCATGGAAAGAAGGTATGATGTACTTTCCACTTGCATATGCTGAGTCTGAAAGGAGATACTGAGATTTCTCAAAGTATTGGTCAGGACTTTGAGAAATCTTCATTCTTTGGAACATGGAAGAGTCATGACATGAGCCAGGGCAGCCACTATGAAAAGCAATAAACTTTTTGATGACATCACACACAAGTTGAACTGCAATAGAGTATCTAGAAAGAAAATAAAAAGTTAGTTAATGAAAGATGTGAAATTGGAGAACATTTTAAGAAACATTTTTTTTCAATCAAAATTATGGTTGCCATCATGAGAAGACTTTTGGATCAAAAGTATAGTTGTACCATCAACAAAACCTACACAGCCAGGGAAACCTTCAGCTTGCATTACTTGAGAGGATTCAAGTCACTGTTGTGGAGTTGGCCAAGCAAGTTTTTGAGACTTGAGAGAAAGGATAGAAATCATACAGCACTTGGTGTATAATATGATGGTACCATATCCCATGGTAAAGAGATTATCTAAATGTCTTACAGCAGCACCATTTCCATTTGAACCAAAGCAACATAGTGGGACAGCAAGTTGAAAGGAAGGATGACGCTGTTTGTTATGGGAATTATTATGGAAGATAAGATGATTAGAGATGAGTTGAGAAAGTTTAAAAAAAGTTGTGTGAAGTTTAAATGAGGAATTTCAAGAATGGAGGCAAGATCATATCTGGGATCATGATAAAGATTTGGCCCCCTTGCAATGATGTAACGCTTTTTGGAAAGAAAAGAAATATAAGCTAAAGTGTCTTCCAAATCAGAGTCAGATTTATAATGAAGAACTAAAAGTAAAGCAATAGCATTCATAGTTGAGTGAAGTAGCTGCCAAGTAGAGAGGTGTTTCATAGTTGTTGGTGGAAGGCTTATGTGATGAGGGAAGTGGAAATTCCTCCACCAAATGAGCAGGTGGGGTGTGTTGATAGAAAAAAAAATGTTATGTGTTTGCCATAAAAATTAAGTAGAATAGAGTGAAGAGAGACTTAAGGATGGCATCTGAAATTGTATTTCATGTGACTTTCTTACAAATTAATCATGGATGTGATGAATTTGTGATCAGGAATTGGGAATGAAAATTGGGGTATAAGAGACAGGATAATGAATTATTATGGATTTCTTATCTACTAGCCCTGGGGCTAGTAAATAAGAATCTTCCACAATTAATAATGTCAGATGCAGGAAAAAATTTGCTGATCCCTAATTGTGGATCCCTGAACATTGAAATTGCCTATTGGGTATGTTTAAATAGGAAGATCAATAGAGGAAACTTGCTATAATTATGTGTTTTCATGTCTACTGTTGATCTCCCTTTATTTAGAAAAATATATTTAGATTCTTTTCTTTCCTTTTTTTTAAAAAAAAGAGTTTTTTATTTAAAGAATAACATGCATATATTCTGTTTTTTTTTCTGGGGGGGGATTCTCACTATATTTTGATAGATTATCCTTGTGTTATTCATATATTTTGGTATGTGACATAGTTTATTCTTTGATGAGGGGAAACGTTTTTTTGACTCTTGGCCTATAAAACTACTTTAAGTAGGATACCATGAGGAGCTGAACAACACCTTCACCTTACTGTTATGTTTGGGGAGAGGGCAGTGTTTTAAGACCAGTGAACAAGGGTTTGGACACCATGCGTTGATGGACATATAGTATATAAGGAGAAGTTTTTTTGGGTTATTATTCCCCACATTCTTTACTACATCATTTTTTTTAAAATTATTTTTTTATCTTATTTTTTTTACAACCAATAAATGATCATTATTTATCTTCATTCATATTATTATTATTATTATTAGGGGGTATCAATGTTGACCGATCCGCAATTAAATTAATTGCGGATAAAAATCCTTATACCCCAATTATCTTCTGCAATTATTTTTGCTAATAAACACTTTACATGTCAATGTTCACCTCTTATCCAACATTTTTCTACTCAATTTTTCATAACCACATATTGGACAACTTTCTTTCATGACCACATCTTGGCCTACTTTCATTCATAACATCTGCAATTATATGTCATGTGACTTGCATACAAATAAATCATGGATGTGATGAGTTTTAGATCAGGAATTAGGAATGGAAATTGGCGTATAAGAGGCGGGATAATGCATTAAGATGGATTCCTTATCCACTAGCCCCAGGGCTAGTGGATAATAATCTTCTGTAATTAATAATGTC
>JASXTE010000001.1:43711137-43726137 GCA_030280995.1 Hemileia vastatrix | reverse complement strand
TTATTTTTGCAATTTTTTTTTGGGCTAATTTCCTACCTACCAGTAAACATAAAGCATTATGAATTATATCAAATGAGATGATTATTATTATTATTATTATTATTATTATTATTATTATTATTATTATTATTATTAAAGTTTTATTATAGTGAGTTAGTTTATTTAATTTATTGAACCCCTGGATAACTCTAATTCATACTGAACCATTTAAATTTTCTAGACAACTGACTAAATTTAGTTGTGCACATCTCTTTACAAGACATTAACCTCACATGTTCCTTCCTTCCAATCTTATTATATACATCTCACATACTTCAATATAAAATAAGATATATCCTATGCCTCATTCCCTATTTTCTTTAAAAAAAATTCAATCACCTTATCTTCCATTTTTTACTTTATATAATTCATGTGTATCATTCACATTTCTTATTCTTTCATGTTTCCCAAATTCTTCAGTGTATTGAATTCCGTGTTTATGATTTATTTACATACAACAATACATAATAAATAGTTAATTACTTACTTCCATTTAACATCCCTTTCATACAAACTTCTATCCTTTATTTCTTTCATCTATTCATTCATTCCTTTATTCATTCACCCCATCCATCCATTCCAACTCACTCACATATTTACTCAACTGTCATGACAACCACACTCCTATCACTCCAATGATTCACCTTCATCCCAACATCCTTCTTTCTTAGTACTCTCGCAAGTCATAACAGATTCAAAAACTGATTGATTGTGACCACCAACATCATCACCACTGCCACTACTCCAATCAAAAGAACTCTTTTTACACTTGCCGCCACTTTCTTCAACCATTCCACCACTTCCCACAAAACCATTTTTCACTTTTAATAAACCCACCTTCAACTCTCGAGCTTCATCAAAACCAAGTAAAGAATCAACTAATTGATCCTCCAAGACAGGAGAAAAAGAAGAAGAAGAGGTTGATGATAACACAGTTTTAGGGGAACTTTGAGCCTCCAAATAGGCAGATTTCAAATGTTTCTTATCCAAAGACGATGACGAGGAGGACAAAAGTGGTTGTTGAAGTTGTTCTTCATGAATTCGTTCACCCAATTCACTCATTAAACTTCTCCTCTTAGGTTTCATTTGAGCCTCTTTCAATTTATGTGAAAGAGCCAATTTAAAAGCATGTTCTGAACAAGCCTTGCAACTATAGTACCTAACTTGAGGTAACAGACCTTGATGATGATCGATTGAAAAGACCATTGGAAGTGATTGGGGCTCAATTCCGTTAGGTATTGAATTAGTTCTAGTCATGAGAGGCATAGGGAAATTTGAAAGAGGGGTAGACGAGACTGAAGGTAAAGCAGTTGATTGATGATTGATAATAGATGAAGGATTAAGATGAACCTGAAGTGGTGAAGAAAGTTCGTTTGAAAATGAAAGTCTTTGACTTGATTTTGATGTAGATAGATTATTAGGAGAAAAAAAAGGATTAGGTAAATGAGAAGATGATATAGCGACATGCACACCAGGAGGGGGTGGTTGGAGAAGTAAGTCATAAGATAGTGGACCGTTGGGTAGCACTAAGAGGCGAGGAATTCTTAGATCAAGTAACTCATCTAACCAAGAAGGGAGATGTTCAGCTGAAGTGGTGATTGGTTTTAGCTGGTGATGGTGATGAGGGTGATGGTGATAGTGATGGTAGTTGGAAGAATGATGATGATGGTGGTGGTGGTGGTGGTGGTGGTGGTGATGAGAATGATGATAATAATTCAAGCTTGACGGTATTTTATTTGAATCATATTTTGGAAGAGGAGGAAGCGGAGACGGAGAAAGATCGACATGATGTTCAGCCCAACCCCAATGAGTTGTTTCACGTAATTGAGCATAAGCATATTCGGAAGGATCGACTAACCAAACGATAGGAGAAGTGGGTTGAAACTTTTCAAGATAAGACAAAGGTAAAATTTCACCGAATTGACGGCAATGTAAAAGAGCAAGTAGCTGATGAGCAGGCTATAAAAAATAAAAATAAAATCAAGTAACCAAAATGGTACAGTCAATATAGCCAAGACAAGGAAAGGGTAATTAAATATTTAACAAATAAAATAGAAAAAGAAAAAGAAAAAGAGTGGATCAAGGGGGAGGATTGGAAGAAAGAAGAAAGAGAAAAAAAAGATAATCATTAGAGCATACTTCGACAGCAGGGGATAAAGCGACTTCTACCGGACACCAAAGGACAAGATTATTTTGAGTAGGATGACGAGAAAACTTGATAAGATCGGGACCACCAACTTGCCATTTATAAGAGCCATCGATTCCAGGTTTGGGCTGAAACCAGGGACGTGCGACAAAGATAGAATCAGAAGAATGAGTTGAAGAGGGAGAGATGAGGATCTTGAGAATGGAGTCCAGGATATGGATGATAGAAGTAGGGGGAGAAAAGGCAAGAAGACGATTTGGAGAGAGATCGAGATAATCTTCAATATCGTATGCAGCATGTAGACGATCAGCAAGATGAGGAGGGAGATCAGCTAGCTGGTCACATCTGAGACGGTCATTATTCTGGAGCGAGAGATGGAGGAGATTGGGAGGGAGGGGATCATGAGATGACCAGGAGGGAGTGGGAGGAGGGATGTTGTGTATGAGATGAGCGAGATGGAGATCTTCGAGAGGCGCGATGGCATAGGCAGCTGGGACGATGTCGTGGGGAAGGACGAGAGGAAGTGGAGAGAGGGATGAGTGATGGAGAGATGAGGAGGCAGACGGCGGACGGGAAAGAAGAGGAGAATCGAACGAGGACATGAAGGAGAAGACCTTTCGCTACAAGATCTTTTAATGACCAGAGTCTGAGTCTTTCATAAGGATCTCGTCTGTGGCCAGGGCTGTCATGATTATGAGAGGGAGTGTTTGATGGTCTATTGTTGAGTTGAGTGGGAGTGTTGTGTTAAAGTGTTATATTAAAGTGTTATACATTAAAGTGTTATTATACATTAAAGTGTTATACATTAAAGTGTTATATTATTTAATTGCTATATTATTTAATTGCTATATTATTTAATTGCTATATTATTTAATTGCTATATTATTTAATTGCTATATTATTTAATTGCTATATTATTTAATTGTTGATCGTCCACATTCTCGATGCGTCCACCCACCTTCATCGACGAGCTCACCACCAACACCACCAACACCACCAACACCACCAACACTTTTGCCGCTGCCTCCGAGCTCTTCGCCGCCCTCGTCGCCCATGTCCACCGCGCAGAACACGCAATCCACTACTGGGATGCCCTCAAGCGTCCTGACCGCACTCTTCCCCTCGTCCTCGAGCAGCGCAACGCCATCCACGCCATCGCCGCCCTGCTCAAGCCTTTCGCCACCTCTCACTTGGACCATCGTCTCATCCTCAAAACTCTCTCCCCCTCCCATTCAGATGACGTCCACCATGTCATCCACTCGGAGCTCCCAATACTTCTTGCTCACCGCGCTGCTGCTCTCAATGCCCTGGCTCCTCCTCATTTTCTCATCCGCAATCTTAAATACCTCATCATCGCTCCCTTCACTATCCTCTATCCCATCTACTACTTCTTCGTCCCTGCTCGTCACGCTCTCACTCGTCTCTTTCATCATACACGTCACACGTGTTCTGGTTTCCTCTCTGGCTGGCTTTATTTGCCCCTCAAGCGGATCTTCAACACTCTACAAGCTGGTTCTCAAAAAAGTGGTGAATTAGCCATCGTCACTCAAGATTCACTCTCTGCTGAATTAGCTAGTCTTCAACGTATGGTTATCGATTTTGGCTTCGATTCACTTTCTTGGGATCAAAATCAAGCTAATCAAGCTGCTGAACGTATTAAGAATGGTGATCTGACTCAGGTCTTACAGGTTTGGGAGCATCAGATGAAGGTCATCATCCTTCACCTTCTTCTTCTATACTTGTTATTTTAAGATAATGTCCATCCTCACTGGTCCTTTGTCATCATCAACTATATATATATATATATATATATATTTCAATCCTTCATAGACCCCCATTCGCTCCGCTTTAGCTGGATCACTCATTCGTACCCTCTTAATTCAACGTCAGTTTCTGACCTTCTTTTAACTCAACCCTCTTCTCTTTCACAATTTTTTATTTTTCATTCATCCATTCACGTTTCTTTTTCTTTTTTTCTTAGTCCAAAAAGTCAAAGTAGATCTTGCTTTAGCTATGGACGGCATTCAATCCATTTTACAGAGTCAATCTCTTACATTTGGTGCGATCGGTGTAGCTCCATCTATGCTTATTTGCTTTTTATTGGGTAAATTATGTCATCACATCATCCAACGTCGAAGTAATGTCGTAGGTAAAAGTACCAAAGCTATTAGGCGTGATGTTTGCATTGCTATCAGGTTTGAATTTCTCTCTCTCTTTTTATGTAAATGTACTCATAAAGATCGTTTTGCTTTATAATTAATTAAAGAAATATCGAACGATTACTAATTCTTTCTGACCCCAACGCTCAACAACTTGATGACTTGGCTCTCGCTACACTTTTCATTAACACTCATACTTTACGTACTTTTGCATATTCTTCACATTTCCCTTCATCTTCCTCTTCTTCATCCTTCACCTTATCATCTTCATCCTCCCCAACACCCTCATCATCATCATTATTTTGCTCATCAATGAATGTTCGTCAAGAATTTTTATCAGATATCCGTGACTTAGAAAATTTTCTAGTGGGTTTGGATGTTAAAAAGTGTTTTGCTCAAAGAATTTGGAGAAGATGGGCTCATGTTTTACATTTGGATCATTTCTAAGAAACCAATTGATATGTATTTACATTAAAAGATCTATTTATTTATAATTATTGATATAGTTATATTGCATATCACCTTTTTTTTAAAAAAAAAAAAAAAAAAAAATCTGATTGGATACAAAAATAATACAGAGAAATTTCAATCAATTACTTAACCAATAAGGGGTTTTTTTTTTTTTAATGTACTCTGTTCTCTTCACATTGCATACCAAAATGAAGCAATTTTATTTAAATAAAAGAGAGAAAGTGCTGGCAGGTCGTCTAGAAGATGAAGGAAAAATACCACAAAAGGAAAAAGAAAAGAAGAATTGAAATAACTAACAACAAGAGTTTATAAGGAAAACAAAGATTTAAAGACAACTATTTGACGTGAGGATTTAAATTTAACTAGTAAGTAAGTTTTATTTTCTCTACTATCACAAAACAAATTATAAACACTTGAACCGCTCTTAAAGCAACCTTGTATTTAATTATAGTTCCCAATTTATATATTGTAAACAATGAAATAAATTTGATACCAAAAAATACTAGATTTTGTAACAAAGATGTTTTTTATGAATTGTAAAGTATGAGAAACCAAAGCCATTAAATAGGCAAATGAGGCCCTCTGAGATGTTACTAAGGGTACAAAAGAAAAGAACCAATTAAAATGAAGTGTTACAGAAAAATAAGGGTTCTATGTAACTATTTACAAAAAACAGAACAAAAGACCCCAATGTATCCATCCATACAATGTAAGAGATGAAATAGGATACTAATTCAATCAACAACAGAAAAAATGTAACTATAGTAATGACAAACATGTTACATTTTTGTTGTATTGTAAAAAATCCAAATTTTTAATAAAACAAATATGTTTTATACTATTTGGGATGTACAATCAATTTTTTATATCCAACTAATATGGCTTAAAACAAGATTGAGTAAGCGATTTAATTAATTGTACTAGTATAATAATTATTGTAATTAAACAAGTATTTTAATAAAATCAGTTTTATTAAAATAAGACACTTATATTTAAAATGAAGGTTTTACTTGTTTAATGTATTTATTTTATTCTATTTTATTAGTCCAATCGTGAGAAAAATGGAGTGCTCAATAATTTGGGAAATTATTTTTATTTTAATGATTTAATCTATATAATTAATTAATTACATTATAAGTTGATGTTTTACTTATATTATTTTGTAATTAATTAATCATAAATTTATAATAGGGGGTATCAATGTTCAGGGATCAGCAATTAAATTAATTGCAGATAAAAATCCTTATACCCCAATTATCTTCCACAATTATTTTTGCTAATAATTGGGTTATTAGACACTTTACGTATCAATGTTCACCTCTTATCCAACATTTTTTTACTCAATTTTTCATAACCACATCTTGGACAACCTTCTGTCATAACCACATCTTGACCTACTTTCTGCCATAACCACATCTTGGACTACTCCCTGGATATGCCTTCTACCTTGCTGCGCACTTCCATTCTCATCCCATCCTGTTCATTCTATCCGCTCAGAATTTCTCCCCATTTCATCTATTTGATTCTGCTCCTTTTCATCCCGCTATCTCATCTGCTTGTTTCTGCTTCTTTTCATCTTCATTTATAATAACATGCCTCGTCATCCTAGATCTTCTCAAAGGCAGCCATCACCCAGTTGTTCTTCAATTACCACTACTTCCTCTTTCCCCTGCTCAGCCAAGAAATCAAAGACCGTTCAATTAAAAAAAGATGATCATCTCATTCTTATCAACTGGCTGAAATCCAAAGCTAACTATGATTTTCTTGTTTTGGTACTGAGTATGCCACTAAAGTAGGACAGCCCCCCGCATCAAAAGTTAATGGCTATCTTCTAATGGCAAATGAATTACGGAATAAGACCAAGGGAAGGATTGATCTTTTGCCTAAACAGATGTCTGAACGCTTCAAGCATTACCGAGCAAAATACAAGAAGGCAAAGGCTCTTTCATCTTCCACTGGTTTTGGGATTACTGACAATGATATAACTAAGGGCATAAAATCCATAGACGATAAACTTGATTCTTTATGTCCTTACTTTAAAGAGATGGATGCAATTTTTGGAGAGAAAGCCAATGTTAATCCTGTAAACATGTTGGATGGTGAAGATCCTATCTCCGAACATGATGTGGAAGCAAATCTTTTCCCATCCTCTTCCTCCACTCAAGCCTCCCCTCATTTGAATGAGACATATCTAGATAGCTTTTCTGTAGATCCTATAGGTGATTTAACCCAACCAAATCTAATTCAGGTCTGTTTCTTTTTTCTTTTATCTTATCAATTCTATTTTTTATTTACTTATCTTTTTCTTATTTCTTAAAAGGCTGATGAACAAACCCAGGATCCTCAATCAACTGAGTCTGAAGCTAGTGACAATGATGAGGAGGAAATTGCTATGTTGAGCAAAAAGCAAAGGGCTTCAAGTAGTCTAAATTTCCACTCCCAAAGAAGACAAAAAAGTGATACTTCATTACAAACACCTTTTTCTTTGATGGAACAGTTTTTAGAGAAACGTGATGCTGGTAAGTGATATCATACCTCTTATTACTTTACTCTGCTTTTCTTCTACTTTATGTTAATTTTTATTCTCACTCTAGAACAAGTGGAAATTGCTAAAGAGACTCTAAGCTTTGAAAAGAAGAAATACGAGCTCTCTTTAAGGAGGGATGACAGAGTACAAGATTTGGAAGAGAGGAAGTACAAGCTCTCCTTACGGTAGGATGATCGGGTCCAAGATTTGGAGGAGAAGAAGTTTGAGTTAACTCTTAGTATTGAAAAATCCAAAAAAGAGGAAAAAACACTCGAGCATCAAAACTTAATGGAACAGATGAAGTATAAGCATGATCTTCAAGAAAGTTCTAAAAAGAAAGATTTCTTGATCAAATGCATTAAAGCAAACAAATCTGTTGAAGAAATAGAACAATTAATGAAATTTTTTGTTGACTAGTTTCTTTTATTTCTTTCACACTTCATGTGTTCATATTTATTTGTACATAAATGTTACAATTATTTTTTGTATTTTATGAAATTTTGTATTTTAATGTTAAATATTCTTTTTTTAAATAAAATTTTCAAGTCTCCTTTGAAAATTTGACAATCCCCTACCCCTGGATTTTTTTTGAAGTAAGGGGTGGGTATCACCAAAATTCTTTCATGTCATGAATCTTGAAAGTTTTATATGAAAATTTGGCTTTACTACCCCCTGCATTCTACCAGTATCCCAAAAATTCTTCCATGTCAAGAATTTCACAAGTCTTATAAGAAATTTTGGCAAAAACTCCCATGGATTTTATTGAAGTAAGGGACAGGTATCACCAAATAAATTTCACCAAAATATTTACAAGTCAAAAAAATTCTATATCTGTTTTAAAAAATTGACAATACTCTCCCCTGCATTTTATTGAAGCAAGGGGTGGGTATCACCAAAATTTTTCTAAGTCATCAATTTCACATGTCAGATTTGAAAATTTGGCAATACCCCCCCCCTGCATTTTATTGAAGTAAGGGGTGGAAGTCATCTAAATTTAATATTATTACATAAATTATTAAATAAATATCTAATATATATCAATTTCCCTAGTTTAAAGTAATGACAATTCCTCAAGCCAAAATGCAGACCAAGTCGAGAAACAAAAGTTTGGGACTTTCCACAGGTATAGGCAAGAGGAACCCCATGAAACAAATAAATGTTATCATGATTACCTGTTATACAACCAAGGGTTGTTGGCTCATCACATTACTTGAGCAAATTGATATATATAAAAAAAATTTATTAAAAATTTATGAAAAAATATAAATTTTTTGATGACAACTCTAATCCCCATACTTTTTGGATCTAGATAAAGTTTTTTTAAATTGAATAACTTTACCTTCTTTCTTTACCTTATTGATTCTTTGAATCAACTTATGACTGATTTGAAATGAGCAACTAAAATGTGTGAAATCTTGACAGGATTCCAAACCAGGAGGAGCTTTGGTCATCTGATGATTATCCTTAGAAGAATTCCAAATAGTTTTGATGATACCATTTCCCAAACCAAAATCAATGATGCATTGGTGGTCTGGAAAATATAAACCATGTCCTTTGATTTTAGCTGGAGATGGTATTGGTTGCCCAGTTATCGGATTGATATATGAGAATATACCAAAAGTAAGAAAATTGGCATCATTCCTATCGATATGAATCCTATTGTGGAATCCAGAATGAGTGATAATAACATTAGAAAATAAAAGATATTTGTGGCTGATATCTTCCCATTCAGAGTCACACCAATTTGGTATTCCAACTTTGGTTGCTAGTTCATGATTTTTTTCAAATGCCTTATTACAGAGCTTTTTGAGTCGAAGAGCAAGAAAAGAGTTAAAGGAAGGTAGAGTGTCCCATAAGTGAAAATCTTGATCTTTATGAGCTTTAGTGATATTCTTGACCAACGAATATATGCCTATATAAATGAAATAAGTGAAATGATATTAAGAATGGAAAAAAAATTATTAGACATACCAAGAGAATATCCTTTAACAAAACCTGGTCTCCAACCAAATCCAATCATGATACCACCCAACAAATTCGTATTCCTTATAGGTAATCGAACCAAAGCCATTTGATAAAGAGTTATGATAAGATCCGATAGTTGATTAAAAGCTTCATCTTTTACACCATCAAATGAATGAACTTCCAATATGAATTGAGCCTTATTAGAATTAATGATAACTGCAACCACTCGATCATCTCCAATTTCGGTTAGATATTTGATATCTTCTGGTAATTTTTTTGGATATTGATTTTTTTTATCTACTTTAGTTTTATGAAAAAAAATGTTTGGGATATGACGAAAATAACTTTCACAGAGAATTTTTTTTTTCAGATATCTTTTCTTCTGATGAGACTGATTATCTTTAAATTTTTTTGATGATTTAGATGATGAATTTTTTTTTTCAGATATCTTTTCTTCTTATGAGACTGATTATCATAAATTTTTTTTGATGATTTAGAAGATGATTTTATGGAAGTTGATTTCGAAGAAGATGATAGAGATGATAAAGATGAAGATAAGAGAGTAGTAAGGGGTGAATCTGAAGAAGAAGACATTTTTTTGATCTGAAAAAAAATTTCATTGTCAATAAAATTTCAACTCAATTTTTTTTTTTTAAAAAAATTCTTACCTAATAATAAAAAAAGCTGTTTTTTTATTTGAAAAATAAAATTGAAAAAAAAAAAAAAAACAAAAAATCAGTAAAAAATTTTTCCAAAAAAATAATTTATTAAAAAAAAAAAAAACTTGAGGTTTTATTTTAAAAAACACAATAAAAGCAAAATCCTTTTTAAAAAAAAATAATAATTAAATTCATTCAAAAAATAAAATTTCAGTAAAAATTAAATCAAAAAAAAAAGAAAAAAAAATTAAAAGTGAACCTGAAGATTGGTTATTAAAAACCTTCTCACAAGATCCTGAAAAAAAAAAAAAAATCAGTAAAATCAAAGTCAAAAACAAAAAAAAAATTTAAATAAAAAAACCATAAAAATTATTTACTAGAAAAATTAAAAATTAATTTAAAAACCTTTTTTGTTTTGTAAACAAGAAGGACAGTACTTAACAGAAAGAATTTTTTATTTATTTCTATAATACTGCCAGCCAAAAAAATTAAAAAATTAATCAAATTTACAAAAAAAAATTTGTTAGTATATTTATTTGAAAGTAGGTAACCCCTCTTTATCTCCCATAAATGTCCCCTTTTCCCCTCCTTTATTTATTTGAAATCCCCTTACAAATCCCTTCCTCCTTGCCTCAATAGTCCCCTCAAATCCTCTCCTTGCCTGCCTCAAAGACCCCCTAAAACCCCCTGCTTAATTCTCTCAAAACCCCCCCAAATTCCCCCCCCCCTTAGTTACCTTAAAACCCCCCCAAATTCCCCCCTTTACCCTTCTTTATATGTCCCAACCCCCCCTATCCCCCCCTCTTTAGCCGCCTCAAACCCCCCCATTCCCCTCTCTTTAGCCGCCTCAAACCCCCCCTTCCACTCTCCTACCTCCTCCTCTACCCCCCCTCCTTGTTAATGAATGATCAGTAATGATTGTTCATTAAGTAATCGAATCGTTAGCCATTTGTTTACTTAGTGAATGATTGCTAACAAACGTATGCTAAGTAATCGGATTGTTAGCGATTTGATTACTTAACAAACAATCATTAACAATTTTTCATTAATTAAAAGGAGGGGGGGTAGAGGAGGAGGTAAGGGAGTGGGTGGGGGGGGAAGGGGGGGTTTTTGAGGCGCCTAAAGAGAGGGGAAGGGGGGTTTAAGGTGGCTAAAGAGAGGGGAAGGGGGGAGTATTGAAGCGCCTAAAAAGAGGGGAAGGGGGGGTGATGAGGGACCTAATGAGGGGGGAAAGGGGGGATTTGAGGCAGCTAAAAAGGGGGTAAAAAGGGGGTATTGAGACAGGTAAAGAGAGGGAAAAAGGGGGGCCTTGAGGATGATAAAGAGAGGTGAAGGAGAGAAAAAAAAACAAAAAAAGAGAAAAAAGAGAAAAAAACAAACAAAAAATTAGTTTACCCTAGAACAAAAATAAATGAAGCACTTACAAAAAAAACAAAAAAAAGCAAAAAAAAAAAAAAAATCATGATTAGAAAATAAAAAACAAAGAAAAAAGAAAAAAAATGACCTACCTGGTGAGTTGAGTTGAGAAAATAAATGCAACCAAAAAAACTGAGTGATGTTTGAGGAGAGGATGGAAAGGATATGAGTGATGAATGAAAAAAAAAATCACTGACAAAATATGCAATATAAGAAAATATGCAATTTCACGTTGAGGTGGTGAAAGAAAACCAATGAGCCATCCAAAAAAAAGATATTCACCGTAAATTCAAAAAAAAAATGAATATGCAACAAACCAAAATACAAAACCAAGTGAATAAAGTACACAAAGATTCTTATCCACTAGCCACAGGGCTAGTGGATAAGAATCTTCCACAATTAATAATGTCTGATCCCAGAAAAAAAAATTCCTGATCCCTAATTGCGGATCCCTGAACATTGATACCCCCTATTATATATATATAACCATTGTAAAAATACTTGAATTTTTTTTATTTTGCATATTTCAAGAAACAATTTTGACACAGTTGGCCTCTCCAACCCCTCCCACACACACACATATACTCACTTCATCCCATTCTCATGCATCTGTTAAGGTTGTCAGCCATTTCAAGAAAAACATTCACCCTCACCTTTGACATGAGAAAAGCTGATCTTTTCAATCAGAATTTTTCTTTTCTTTTCTACTTGGCTGGTGATTTTCTCTTTCCACTTATGACATGATGCATCAGTTATTCTTGTCTCACTCAACAAATGGAAATCTTTTTACCAAAAGACTTAGACAGCAGTAAGTGATCCTACCAGTTATCTCAAGTGTCATTGTCCATATCAACTAGATGAAGAGCAGAAAAAATTTCTGGAAGCAATGTTAAATGAAGACCCAAATTTTTATCTTTCTAGACTTAAGGATAATTTGAAAGAATTTCACAATCTTGATGTCTGTATCAAAAAAATTTCAAATGACCTTCATGTTCCATTAAACATAAGTAAGAAGAACATCCAAAAGGTGCATGCTAATCAGGATTCTAATAAAAGGGCACAATATATAGCTCACATTTCACAGTTTGATCCTAAAAGCTTAATTTTGACTGGTTAGTTATTCTTACTCTTATTATTTTTTGCTGTTTTCAACCTTGTTTTCTATAATAAATGAAAATGGTATCACCAAAGACTGCATCACTAGGGTCACTGGTTGGGAAGAAGTTGAAAAAAGGACAAAAAAAAATTCTCACACCTGTAGCACTTATTTCTTCAATGTGATACCAGTTATCTCTCTATCTGGTTTAGTTTTTTTAATGGCGAAACAGAAATCTGACACTTGAGCTAGTTTTGAATACTAATTGGAAAATGTTCTAGTAAGGCAATTTAATTTATATATATATATTTGCTGTTTGTTTTTATTTTGTTTCTTGTTCAATTCAGCTTCCCATGATGAACCCCTTTTCTTGGCCCCTTTAGTGCTCTAATTATGGATAATTCTCCTATGCACCAAAATATAAGTGCTTTGAATATTGTAGAAAATAAGGGATGTAACCTCATATAATTGCTACCATACTCACCTGACTTAACTCTTATTGAAAATGTTTTTTCACTTTTGAAATCTAGTTTACGTGGTGACAGAGAATTATCTGTTGGGGAAGATGATGAGGAAATGATTGAATGTCTTTTCAAATTGTATTTACAACCCAATTAATGAAGTTATTATTTTATAGAAGTGGCTAAATAGATTAGATATATATACAGTACTATACATCAGGAAACAATATTTTTAATTCAGATGTCCTTTAGTATCTGAATATTGATACATTTGGATTAGGGAAATGGAACAAAAATGTTATAATGGCATTCTCAAATTTTTGTTTCATGAATTAAAGTGAGTGAATTATTTACATTTATTAAATAACATATCAAAAAAAAAATTCCTTCTTCTGTAATAATATGATCTTTGATCACCAGCAATGTTTTGTGCAGGTAAGGATTTTTCTCAAAGGATGGAACACCAAGTCTAATATTTAGGGTTTTAATTGAACCTATTTGTGGTATTGTCCATATCACATCCAGTGTAAGGCTGATTTTTACCTCCTTTTCAGAAGTCTCAAGGAAACCATTTCCATCCAAAAAATAAATGACTTCATTGTCCAAATCTTCAACATACCACTCATAAATATAGTAAGGTATTATATTCTAATGAATATAATTTATCATATTTTCATCAATGATACTGTGAGTATCATTTGGATCTATGCAAACAAAGAGCTTCTGAGGGCTATTGTGCATCACTATTTTTATCACTGAAAGTAAAGGGTAAATTATATGTAATAATACATGTTATTTATAATTAATATCTTAGCTAGTGAGAAGAAGTATCAATAAAACCTTCCACTGGAATGGTAAGAACAAGAAAAAATGAGGGAGAATCACTAACAGAAATATAGATTTTCATAAAGGAAAAGTTCCTCTCCTTGTATTGTTTCACTTTCAGCATTGAGAAATGTTTATTTTAAAATTGATTTTAGAATTTCACATGAAATATAATCATTTTTTCATTGATACATGTTAAATAGTAAATAACTTTTGTATGCCTACATACTTTTTTTCTTACCACATTTAAGATTGACATCAAAGTGTTTAGAAGCCTAGAAAATCTGATGGGCTGGAACAAGCAGTAAATCATGTTTTAAAAGTTCTTCCAAATAGAATACTAAAAAATAAGTTCAATTTTTCAATCTCATTAAAATAACTGCATGAAATATTTCAGTTTTTTCCAGATTTACTCTTGCATACACCACACAATATGGGGGGGTGGACTTGTTAGCAAGTCCGCAACCTTGGACCCAAACTCACCACAGATAGAACACACATTGAGCTATTGATAAAGGAACCATACAATCAGGGATGAACACCACTCAGCAGAACATTTTTAGGTGGGTGTTCAAGTAGAGTTCATTATGAGTTCAGTATGAGTTCAGTCTGAGTTCCATCTGAGTTCAGGTTGAGAACTTGCTAGCAAGTCCACCCCCTATATTGCATAGTGATACTTGATAAAATCATTCACCATTTTCTCATAATCAGACCCATGTACAGATGCACTGGACTTCAGGGTCTCTATTTTTAAACTCTCAACAGTTGAACCAATAGATTTACTAGGATTTGATGTTGGAGTAGGTTTTGTAGGTAAGGAGCCTGAGATCAGATTGGTTGGGTAAGGGGGGTAGCTGTTCATTCAAGGAGGGACCAATTAAACTCAGGGAAGAAAAGACCCCCATGGAATATTTGAGATAAGTGTTTTAAGAAAATTAAGAACCTGCAATCCAGAACAGCCATTATTCTCAATGGTTGGCCTAAATTGAAATAGAGGGGAATTTGGAGGCTTCATAATTATAACCAATTTTTAAATTTTTAGCCTGTATAAGTGAATAAATATAATTAAAAATAAAAATAAATAAACTTTAACCATGGAAAGAAGTGGGATAAACATACTCTGGCTGTCACCCAGTTTTCTTCTTTGCTAGAGGTGTGATCAGGAATTATTCCAAAGGGTTTTTCAGATTGAACAAGTCATTTGAATCAGGAGATTTTGTAAGTTCTTCACATGAA